>CAHIKZ030005323.1:817500-827500 GCA_903632075.3 Acanthosepion pharaonis | reverse complement strand
TCTTTTTCTCCTTCTCTCTCTTTCGCTGTCATTCGCTCAGTTTCTATCATTTCACCCAAGTAGTTTCCACTGGAGATCAAGTGACAACAAGTATCCTCAACACAAATGTTGCTTTCTGCATATAATCATTGTTTAGCATGGTCGAATCTCAGCCGTTTGAAAAGGTCTCACTGGATCCATCTTCATACCCATTCGTGCCCACTTTTCTACTCTTTCTGATTGATTGTCTCATATCTCCCCCTCTCTCTTTTTCTCCCTCTCTCTTCATCCCTCCACCCTTTGCTCCTCTCTCTCTCTCTCTAACTCTCTCTATCTCCCTCTCTCTACTTCTTTGCTGCTCTGCCTCTCTCTTTCCCCTTTGCTCCTCCCCTCTAACTCTCTTTCTCTCTCTACCTGTTTGCTTCTCTACCTCTAACTCCCCCCCTCTCTACCTATTTGCTCTTCTCCCTCTAACTCTCTCTCCCTCACTTTACCGCTTTGCTCCAATAATTCTCTTTATATATTTCTCTCTCCCCCTCATTCTCTCTACATTTTCCGCTTTTACAATTCTCCTTAGTTTTATCTGCCTTGACCGTTTTAAAATTCGTTCTTATTGGTTCTGGGACGCCATTAATACTGATTCGATTTCTCTTTTCAGATATCCTCTTTGCAACCATCTCGTTTCAGCTACAATTTCTTCAGTTTGCATTTTGAAATGTCCGTAGATATTTTTTTCTCAGTTTTCTTTGTTCTGTATCTATTATCCTATTCATTCTTAGCAAATTTGAACTCTTGTCCAATTTTCATTATTCTGCTTTACATCACACAAATCCCATCATCGACAAGTCAATATAATCCACGACAAGCCCGAATCTTCATATCCCTTTTAAATACACCCCGTCAAAAGATTTATGTATTTTCTTTAATATTCTTGTTTTAAGGACCGGGTTTTTGAATTAATCCTCATGTCCAGGTGAAGAAAGGTCCTGAATAGCTCACAGTTGAAACTACACAGGTATTAAGACATTGTCAAGACATCCTATTGGATTAGGCATATAGATATTTATCCCTACGCCCACATCGCAAAAGAATGTGACACAAGTTTGGAGTTTAAAGTGAGATACGGTCATAGTTCCGTAGTGGATCGAGTTTGTTGTGTCGCTGCATTAGTCTTCACGGCTGTCTTCACGGCCAATATACACAAGTCGCACTGCCTCCATATTTAAAAATGAAAGAAGCCGCCGCCCAACCCCTCCCCCCAGCAAGGAGAAACGTTTTTATGTTCTGTATTGACTACCTTTATTATCCCCTGGTGGGAACGTTTTACCGACAACTCGTCAGTGACTGAGAGGGAGAAGGAAGTGAGAGAGATTTCCCAATGTTAATAATTGTAGACCCGTATGTTTCTACCAGGTAAAAATTATCACTGAAAAATTTGGGAAGGAGAAACATACTTTTTGCCAGAAAATCACGCTTTTTATTTTAATTAATCCCTAATCTCCTCTATTTTTTCCTAATCCCTAATCTCCTCTATTTTTATTTTGACTAATCCTTAATCTCCTCTTTTTTTATTTTGACTAATCCCTAATCGCCTCTATTTTTATTTTGACTAATCCCTAATCTCCTCTATTTTTATTTTGACTAATCCGTAATCGCTTCTATTTTTATTTTTCCAAATCCCTAATCGTCTCTATTTTTATTTTTACTAATCCCTAATCTCCTCTATTTTTATTTTTACTAATCTCTAATCTCTATTTTTATTTATCTTCTAATCTCATCTATTTTTATTTTTCCGAATCCTTAATCAACTCTATTTTTATTTTTCCTAATCCATAATCTCCTATATATTTATTTTTCCTAATCCTTATCTCCTCTAATTTTAAAAATAAAATATTTCAATAACAATCATAAATATGAACGCGTGTCATTATTTATAAAAGTAAGAATGTAAAAATGAAAAGATTTGAAATTAACAACTTTTAACATTTCACTGAAAAAGATGTTAAAAAACATGAGTTTTATGGCTTCATTTATTCTACGTTTCTCTCCCTAAACTATAATATATATATAATATATAGTGATATAGCTTTTCAACCCTTTTGTGGGCATGAGACAAGCAAGTCATTACAGTTCTATTCTTGCAATCAAAAGGAATCAGAATAACAAGGAACGATGGAATAATCAGAATAAGTAAGAGACAAAGGAATAATCGGAATTACTAAGAAACAAAGAAATAACCAGTATAACTAAGCAACGATGGAATAATCAGATTTACTAAGGAATATTCAGAATAAAAATGAAAGAAGGCATAATCAGAATAACTAAGCAACGATGGAATAATCAGATTAACTAACAAAGAAATGAATAATCAAAATAACTAAGGACCGAATGAATAATCAGTATATCTAAAAAAGGAAGGAATATTGAAAATAACTAAAGAACGATGGAATAATCAGAATACATGTCCGATTTTAGAATCAGTTTTTTTCTGAATGTCTTTAAATGTTGTTTAAATCAGACAAGATATGAAGTCTGAACATCTGTATATTTGTAACATCGTGTGACGACAAGTTTATTGATGCCTTTTAGAAACACTTGAATTCAGTTTCTGAATCTTCTTTGTAATGGAATGTCTTTTGGCTTAAAAATTGTCAAGATGGCGCTTCTATTTTCTCGCGAGATAAATGGATGCCCACGATGACTAGATTGTTCGGAAAATAATCCCTGAATTTAGAATCCACTTTTATTCCTGTATTAATGTATTTAAACAATATTTAAATAAGTCAAAGTAGGCACCTTGGACATTTGTATATTTCTGCCATGGAGTTATTTATACTTTTATGGTAAAACTCTGACGCCAAGAAATCTTTGAATATATTTTGGTTTTAAAATGTGGCAGTGGGTGAGAGATCAGGGATTTAGCATCCTGCTACCACTTTTTTTATCAATATAAATTTTTGTAGAAATCTGTGCAAAAAAGTAGATCACAGAACTTATTAAACTTAATACATATTTTCCAAAAACTTCAGCTTCTGATTGGTCACTTAATATTTAAATTATGTCCGAATATCAATGTCGATTTCTGTGCAAAAGTGGATCACAGAGCTTATTCAGCCTAATACATATTTTCAGAAAAATCACAACTTCTGATTGGTCACTTAATAAGGCATGTTCGAATAACATCGACCTAGTTCTTTTGTCAAAAAATAATTCCGCCAAAATCTGTCAATCAGCTGTAAGCCTAACACGTGACCAAAGTTACTAATAAATATGAAACGTCATTCATCCTCGACAGTGAGCCGATCGGAATCCTTTAAACTCGTTACACAGTTCCAGGCTTTACGTTAAAGTTCCTTAACAATGATTTCGGCCTGAAAAGAACATTTGTAGTGATTATCATCACCACACACACACACATACATACATACAGATCATACGGCAAGCATTCATTGGCTAATCTCCTCAAAACTAGCTTGCTGATTGGTCAATTCCGACCAATCAAATCGCCTGCACGCGAGGAATGATATTTTCCCGTGCACAAGGTTTGAGACTGTCACGTGATACACCACCTTATATAAACAGGACACGAGTAAGCCTTCTCTCTCCGTTTTCACTTTCGTCTCCTTCCTTGCTACCAAAATGTAATCTTCAAGAACTCTCGTCTTGACCTTGCGGTCAGACGTTAAAGAACATTACCAACATTCACGCAAGTACGAACTCTTAACTCTTCTACCAACCTTTCCAACTCACATTTCCTAACATGCAACAGGAACTTTATTTTTCTAAAACTACAGTTTAATAATCTATTCAACTTCGTGAGCTCCGGTACAAATATTTCCCAAATCTAAGAGACGTAACTCTATCAAACCTTTAGCTTATATGCATGTACATCAAAAGAAATAAATTCAAATGTTATGTTTTGAACCATTACGTTATGTCTTGTATTTTTGCTATGTGCTATTTTACGTCAAATATAAATTGCATTGCATTTGATGGTGACCTCCAGAGTCTTTGCTTGTCCTTTTCCATGTCATTCCTAATCAAAGTTAAGTAAATGTGGTGGGGTCCGCGACATCTGATCGACAATCCTTTACATTTCTATTGCTGACCCGTTGTTCGTTGCGGACCTCGCTACACACTCATTCACACAATATTTTATAACGAACAATCAACTCAAGTTTTCAACATTCAACTTGATATACAAATCTTTGTCATACGCTTTCAAGCCCAACGTTAATTATTGCAATTAACAAACACCGCTTGCTAACAGAATATTCTCTTCAAATGACAAGTGAAGACAAGTCAAAGAGCGACAACTCCGTAAGCATTAAAGTCAGTCGTGAACAATATTTCTCTATTTCAAGTACAAACTTGAACTGTTTATTTTGCCTTAAATTACAATAATACTCAAACACCTTTTCTCATTATTGTACAGACAACTTATAATCTATCAAAACAGAACTTTGATAAACATTTCAATCCAAACATAAAAGGACGTTTGAACTTTTTAAACTGCTTTTTTTACTCCAGTTGTTTGTACTTCTTGGTTATATAAATATTTTATTCATTTTTGTACAAAACTGTTGTTTCTCATGTTTGTTTCTTATTCTATGTTTGTTGAATACGGAAATTTTAATCTAAGAGGAAATTGTTAATTTCATCACGCAGCCTAATTTACTCAACAATTATTGATCCATATAATTATTTAATCAATTAACTCAACCTCCACAGGGGAATATGGTGGCTCTATCAATGTCTCGTATCCCAAATCGGTGAGCATCTGCAGTGCCATGTGTCCAAATATTGTCACGAAGCAGAATTGGACCCTCGTCGATTAATCAATGCCGGTTGCATTTTGATTTACTGAATGTGTATTTCATCCAGTTTCTGGAAATAAACTTTGGCAGTGATTCTCTGGTTAGATTCCAGAAAGCTGTAATGGATCATGCCAACGGCGGACCACCAGACAGTCACCAGACAATCTTCTGTTAGTGGTATTTTGTTTTTGGAAAAGGTTTCGGTCCTTTGTCCTGATGAAGCCATTGTGTTAATTATTTGCGGTTGTCATAAATGATTCATTTCTCATCATTTGATCAAGAAATGCATCATTTGAATTTCGTGGGCGCAGCATCGAAAACTCTTCAAAATGTCAAACTCTGTGACTTTCACTGAGTTCATGTGGAATCCATTTTTGGAGTTTCTTCCCTTTGCTAATTTTCTTGAGTTGGTCCGAATTGTTGAAATGCTAACAGACATTATCGGAGACATTTCTATGACACTTTGACGTACTTTTTGTTCAACTAGCATTTTTCAAATGTTGATTGGGAATTGCAGATGGACGTCCTCTACCACCTTCTTGATCTTCAAGACAAAAATTAATAAAGAATACTTTAACTAATAAAAATGAATAATAAATACTAGTCAAAAATTATCAATGGTTAATAAGGCTTCATTTAAAAAATGAAGATAAGATAAATACAAGACAACAAAATAATAATAATAATTCTGTTAAAGTAGGGTTCTAACTCTTTTTCGGACATAACATTTTTATTAACTGTTATATACTGTACCTATGAACACTAATGTCCCAATCCTCATAAATATGTTGGACACTATTGTAAGTGGGGGAGGGGGGAATATGCTGTCTAAGTAGTCTACTACAAGCAGTGGTTTACCTACTTCACGCCGCTGGCGAGTATTGTATTTTGTTGATGTTATAAAGATTATCATTTCATTTCCCACCTCTGTTTTGGTTATTCCTCATTCAGTAACCCTTTCTAGGTTACAACAGTAACAATTACTGTTTGTAACTGTTCAAAGTAAGGCTATAATTTCTCTTTTATTATTATTACTACCCAGACAAGAAAAATATTTGTTTGAAAAAGAAATTTCCCAGGAACATTTTCCCCGCAAATATCTTTTATGCTTTTCATACTATTTTTCTTTTTAATTTAAAATTTGTTCTAATTCCACATGCCATGCCTTTCTTGCTATCTCAGTTCCAGTTAATTCCGTTTAGAAACTTATGGACACATGGCCTAGTGGATAAAAGCATTGGTTAAGTAATCCAAAGAGTGTTACATCTAACACAATTCAAAACGTCGAACTCTGTGACTTTCAATGAGTTCATGTGGAACCCATTTATCGAGTTTCTTCTCTTTGACAATTTTCTTCAGATAGTCCGATATTGTTGAAATGCTAACATCCATTATCTCAGACATTTCCCTGACACTCTGACGCGGATTTTGTTCAACTAGTATTTTCAGATGTTGATTGTTAATTGGAGATGGACGTTCTCTACTACTTTGATCTTCAAGACTCGTATCCCTACTGCGGAACTTCAGAAACCGGCGCCATAATATCCGATCACAAGTGGATCCTTCACTGTACGCTCTGTTAATGTTGGCAGCAGTATGAGAAGCATTATGGCCGTACTTGAACTCATGCAAAAAATTAATCGCATCTCCTCTTTTTTCATGTTCTGTTTGATGTTTTAAGTTAAATTCTGAAAGAGATTGATATAAAATTAACAAAGAAGACATTTTAATCATTGGGAATAAGTAATGTATTCTTGTGCAACTATTAAAATAGTAGAAGAAAATTAAAAGGTTGATTCAAAAATCGGAGATTCCTTTCCGAACAACCTAAAACTATTATGATCCTTTATTAGTAATTTACTAACTGAATAAATTGATTGCGAGTTCCATGACTATAAAATACCCATGGAAATTTCCCTTTTCCCTTGTTAAGTATTTGAGCTCAACAAATTTAACTAAATAGTACAATAACAGTGATAAATATGATTGCAGTGCGTTATTTAAAGAAGTAAGAGGGTACAAATGAAAAGATTTAAAATGGACAAACTTTTCCATTTCACTGAAGCAGACGTTAAAGTCATGAGAGTGTTATCACCTACTCTAGCTTCCATTTCTTTCTCTTTTTCTTTCCTTCCCTAAAACCAAACATATATATTGCTATAAAATTTTCTTCTGTTTCGTGGGCATAACACAGGCAAGCAGTTATAGGTCTATCCTTGCAATCAAACAGGAATGGTCCATTGTTTATCTGAGACAATGGCATGGCGTAACGTACGTCCGAATTAAGGAACGAATCAGAATTATATTAACTAGTCGTACACGGGAAAATTTTACGGCTTTCCTGTTTAAATTTTTCTTTCTTTCTTTCTTTCTTTCTCACATAAATCGAGTAGCGTCTCTTATATGTCTTTTCCGTCTTCCCACGTGATCAAAACGGAACAGTCCATTATTTATGAAGGTATTAGCAAGGCGTTTCTTCCTTTCTTTTTTCTTTCATTTTCTCACTGAAATCGAGTAACGTCTCTCATATGTTTTTTCCGTCTACCTACGTGATCAAAACGTACATTATTTACGAGGTATTAGCAAATCATAACGTACGCGCTAACCAAAGTAGATTTATTAATTATTTTATTTTATTTTATTTTTTTGATATTGCCACTAAGTCGCAAGGGGTTACAAGCAGTGAAAGTGAAAGAGAATGGGAAAATTAAAGATGGAGAAGCATTGAGTTAAGGAGACAAACGAACAGGGTACAAGAAGACAGAAGATGACGATTGACGTCGCATTAAAAAAAAACTTTGAAAATTGTAGTTATCAGGGAAGCAAAAAATCGAAAGGGAATTCCACAGGTAGGAAGTGCGAGGGGTGAAAACTGTTGAAATATAAATGATGTTTGTTTCTAACTAGTTCAACAGTAAAATGGTGAGACCTAGTTGCCAATCTAGTAGAACGCTTAAATTCATGTAGTCTGGGCACCAGAAAAAAAATTCATCCAAGCAGCTGCCATGAAAATATTTGTAGAATAGACAGTGGGGGAAGTCACGTCATGTCGGTGCCGAGATGCCTGGTCAGGACCGATTGTATTGCAGACCCTTCTTTGGATTTTGTTAAGAATCATGAGTTGAAAGTAGGGGCAACACACCAAATATGGCCACAGTATTCAAGACACAGACGATTTTTTAAGCTTTCCACCCCAAGCAAGGCGGGAAGCAAGGGTTACAGAGAGTTGGAGTGAGAGCAAATTGGAGTGATAGAGGAAAGGATGAAGAGACGGTTAGAGGATAGATCAGGGCATCTGGAGACGTCGATTGACATTACATTTGAATAGTTGGAAGTTATAGCAATCAGGGAAATAGGAAAAGGGGAGGGAGTAACACAGGCGAGACATGAAGCTATTGGAGTAGAAGAGACAGCTACATTTAACAGTTTCGACAGTGAAAGGGTGAGAGTGAGATGCCAGCCTAGTAGAACACTTAAATTCATGAAGTATGGGAACCAGCGAAAGCAGCCCGTCGGAGAAGTCACTGTTAGAGTATTTGTAAAAAAGACAGAGGGAGGCAACGGCACGTCTGTGAGAGAGCAACTGCAGACGAGATGCCAGATCAGGGCCAATTACATTGCATATCCTTCTCTGGATCTTATCAAGAACCCCGAGACAAACATAAGGGGCACCAGACCATATATGGCATCAATACTCCATACAAGGACGAATTGTTGATTTGTAGATTTGAAGGATCGATTCCGGGGAGAAAAATTTCCAGTGTGAACCGGATAATAGGCCATATATGGCAGCAATACTCCATGAAAGGGTGAATGGTTGATTTGTAGATTTGAAGAATTGACTCCAGCGAGAAAAAATTTCCTGGCACAGCACATGGAGCCAACTTTTCTTGCGGTGGACGAAGCTATTGACTCAATGTATTTGTTCCATCTGTTCCGGACAATGTGAGACCGAGCAGTCGCAAAGAGGTGCTCTTGTAGAGTTGAGCGTCAGGCATTCTAATGGGAGGCAGGGATGGTTCTCTCTGCTGAGTAATAGAGAGTAGTTTTGTTTTGTTTTTGATTGGTAGATTATAATAAGATAATATGATTTTGTACTTATGTTGAGCCGGCAGATTTCACTGTGGAGTATTATGTAATATGATAAATGAAATTGAGTAGATAAACCTGTTTAGAAGACATCGATGGTTGTGCCAGCCTCAAATCACAAGTCATCGGGGGTGAGGGTTTGAACGTACTGACGTTGTTCAAATTACTGAACAAGCCAGATTATGCCCCCTCCTTTCGAAAGTGTAATTAAGGTGCGCTCAGCATAATTGCAGTTTAAACTGTACATGTTAGGAGGAAAAAGGAAATGTGACTGAGCAGATACCTGCAACAGGGTTTATTTAGGGACCCTAGCAGGCAGGCATATTCGGAAAACAATTAGCCACCCATTACTTAGACACGTATGCCCTCAAATGAAATCGGAAGATCTGTCTTTTCTTTTGACGACAGAGATAATTCCTCAAATTATTCGAATGCAGCTTCCCACACTATTTTTTTTATTATTTCGGCTGCTTTTCTTTCATCTTCCCAGTATTCTATAAATTATTGAGGTGGGAGGACATTCTTACACTAGTATTTGAGGACAGAAATGTCTCTTCACTTTATCATACAAACATCACTCTTTCGAAAGTAAATTAACCCTAGAACTACTAACCATGAAAATATCAAAAAAAAATATTAAATATAAATTTTTATTTGAAATATTTTACATGCAGGCACTTCAAACTTTGTACTTTGAGTTAACATTAATAGGAACTGAAAAACATTATTTAGGTAAGAAAATCAGGTACTGAAAATTGTAATTAAAAATAGGAAAATTTGCGCTGGGTACTATATACCCATGATTAGTGTTCTAGGGTTAATACAGGTACGACCCAAGGGAAATAACTCTGAATTTTTAGTCAATTCTAATTTGAATTATCCCCCTTGAAATAAACACAGAAGCGATTTAAAATATTTAGGTAATCTTTTAATGGAATTTTTTTATTTGATAAATAAATTATAAACGGCTAATTTCGTCAAATTTTTTTTTAATATTTCGACCTTTCTTTGACGAAGAGAATCACAAGAATAAAACCAATCTATATAACGTTATTTTATTCTCCTTTTATTTGTAATTTTTACTGCACAGGGTGCCACCAAAATGAACTAATCTC
>CAHIKZ030005323.1:805000-812500 GCA_903632075.3 Acanthosepion pharaonis | reverse complement strand
TACACGTATTTTAAAGATTTGAATAGCTATTATAACATGATTTCGTTGTCAAGCTTTTGAATCTTTCTATACTTGGTTTTTGATTGGTTATTCTAGCTTTTGTAACAATGTTTCCCCCCTAGTGTAGGATCGTTAATTAATCTGAAACTTTTAAAACCATTTATTTTATTTTCAACATCATCACTTGATAAGACACAGAGTGTGTTGAAACAAAATGGCTATTTTTGTAGTGATTTTATAACATACTTATGTTATAATTTTTTTATAAATAATAATTATATATGCTCTACTTTGTATTGAGCACTCTTTTAAGAATAGTAATTGTTGGTTATTGGAATTCATTCCGTATATACCAATTATATACTTGGTATATATATATATATATATATATATATATATATAGAGAGAGAGAGAGAGAGAGAGAGAGAGGGAGATTCTTTATTATATGAGATTAAAGCAAAAACATGTTAAAAATTAAATGCTATAGACAGTGGAATCATACTCGATTTGTTTTTATCCCATACCTGGCGATATATATATATATATGCGTGTGTGTGTGAAAAATGTGTGTATATAAATATAAATAAACTCACATCAATCCAACCATATATATATATATATATATATATATATATATATATATATGAAGGAAAACTCTTCTTAAACGATGCGTTTCGTCATCAGAGGAACTTTATCACGGCAATTATGCCTTGACAAAGTGCCTCAGAGGACGAAACGCGCTTTCTAAGATAAGTTTTCCTTTTTGTCTTTATTCATATTGGCCTTTTACAGATATACTCTATCTGAAATTTTCACACGCACACACACACAAGCGCGCGCGCGCACATACATACATGTATATATTATCGGCTGCATATACATTACAGGTCAAAATTTTGAAGCCACCCCCAGAATTATCATGGGATGAACTAGGCAAAAAAGTGAAAAAAAAAAAAATAATGAAAAGAGCTCTGAGAGTCTTTGAAAAAAGAATGGGATCAATTATCAAACTTGTATTTTGAGAAACTTTCGCAACAATTGCTAAAAATTTGTGCTGCAGTAATCAAGGCAAAAGGAGGATATTTTGACGAAAGCAAAATTTAATCATAAAATGCTTTTTTCTTTTTGTCATAATAAAATTTCTAATAAAAATCATTTTTTTTAACCATGTATAATAATTTTCTCTTATTTAAAGTACAAAACAACTACTTTGGGGGCCAATTTAAAAAATTACCAAATTGACTTTTGAACTGTCATGTATATGTTATCTTCTTTTAATCATGGTTCGTCTAACAAAATCTACTCTCCAACATGATATGTAGCCAAAATGATTGATCTACTAAAGATTTAAGGGAGACAAATCAATTCAAATAATTGATCTGCTAATTGATCAAGGGAGATAATTCACCAAATTGAACTATTTATGGCTTAAGGGACATAATTCAGTTCCTCAAATTATTAGTATTATGGTTTAAGAGAGATAACCGTGTTCTCATAAAAATTGATATACCCGAGCTGTTAAATTGTTCAAGTCACATCTATTTGATGGTATAAAGTTAGCAATTTGTCTCAAGTCTCTACATTGTATTTTAGGTACTACTTGCCACAGATTGATGGCTAACATGCCTGATGTTACTGCCTAGACACGGCTATTGTCTCTTGTGACTGACACAGCTCAACAAGTACCTAGATTTTATTTGCTGATATTAATTTGAATTGGTTCTTGGAATTTGGGGTGGGGAGCAATCATAATGGCGAATTTTATTTGCCGAAAATTGGCTTCCCCGAAGTGTTAAATCAAATTTTCAATTCGTCAAGTGACACTCACCCTCCAAAATAAAAAATTAATGTGAGATAACTATTATATCTGAATGTCCTTTTATTAATATAACGCCCTTCAATCTGCCCCACCTCTCCAAAAAAATAAAAAATATCGATGCCAGCTCAAACCAATCATATGTCTAGCCACACTCATGAACTGTAATACAGAAATAAATCACTTATTGATGTAAAATCAAAGATATTTGGCTTTATTTCACTCATAGAATTATGGCAACAACAACTTTCTTTGAAAAAGTTTGATCAATTTCACTGGCTGAAGATATATGAGCCAACTGATGCTGCTGTACTTGTTATTTTGGGTCATCTGAGAATCTTAGCTACTGATTTTCAAGAAAGATTTTCTGATTTAAAAGAGATTAATTTCCCCCTATGGGTGACACAGCCAGTGCTAGTGAATCTCTGTGATGTTTCAGTGCAGTACCAAAAAGAACTTGTGGAATTACAGAATGATGAGTCTGTCAAAACTTTATTCAGTATGAAAGGAGTGACAGCATCGCTTTGTGATGAGACGGAGGTTAAATATCCAAACTCAACTGGCTTTGCAAAAAAATTATTATTACCATTTCCATCGTCATATTGAATAGAATGTGGCTTTAGTACTGTAAATGATTTGCTACTGAAACAAATTCACTAGATATCACCAAACGAGGTGATTTAAGACTGAAGCTAACTAAATTTGTATCAAATATAAAATCTCTTTGCAGCAGACATCAAGTACAAAGTTCTCAATAATTTTTTTGAAGTGCATCCTATTTTTTTTATTTAGGTAGACCGCATATGAAACCTTCAATTTCTTGTAGTTTAAAAAAATGAAATAAAATTTTCTGCTTTTTTTACCTGTGAATTTTATTTTGTCTGCTTATCAATATTGAAAACCTACTTAAGTTTTCAAATCTTTTTCTTATCATATACATTAACAGAACCTGCTGGGTAGCATAGCTGGTCGTGGCAAGATCAGAATATTAGTAGTATCAATGGGTTTAATTCCAGGAATCTCCATCTGTTATATAATTTCACTACGTGGGGGGTGGGGGAAGGAATCAGATATTTAAAAGCAATTTGGTGGGACTTGGTCCAGAAAAGGTGAGAAACAGTGGCGTAAAAATCTAATGTCAAGTTTGGACATATGAAAAATTTGTCCCGAATATTGCTAAAAATAATTGAATAAAACTGAAAATGAATTTCTCTAACAGTTGGTGTTTGCATAATTTAATTAAACATATTATTTTCTTTCAGACCGGTGTAGTAAAAACACAAATCCCGAATAAACTTAAAGATAAGCTTTATTCCACTTTATCAATGCATATGGGAAAAAAAATCAACCGCTCGACTGTTCCATTTTCAACAGGGGTGGAAGAGAGATCTTAATTATTTTTGAATACTACAATTAGGCAGAAAATAAAAATCTACACTTAATATTGATTTTAAACAAACATAATAATCTAAATTTTTCAGTGAGCTTTTGAAATCTTTCACTTTACTGAAAAATCAAATGGTAAAATAATTCAAGGGAGATAACTTATATCTTAATGGCCTTTTTTTTTAATTATCTATCACTTAAAAAAATTACACCCGTTAATGCGTTTGTTTTTACGATAATGAATAATTTTTTCTCCATAAAAATCTTTGAAATCTTCATTCACGAAATAATGTTGCCTAATATTTTGATTTTATTCTAGGAATATATTTAAAATGTGTAAAAAAAAATGACAAAAAAAAACGCATATAAATTTTGTCCCATTCAAAATATATGAATAAATTAAATATTTTAAAAAAATCTGTATTCATTCATAATTCATATTAATCTTTTAATTCATTTTAATATCTATATTTTAATCGTTTTTTATTTTCATTGTATAAAACAAAATAATTTTCCTGATCTTAACTGTTTTCAACATTAAATAATCCTCTTAAACAAACCCACTTATTACCAATGATTCATTCTCGTAAATAAGCAAAATCAATTTTTTGGGTGCTATTCTGAAGAAACAATATAAGTTATCTCCCCTTAATTTTCTATGGAGTGGAACCGCTTTTAACGAAGTGAATATTTGAGTTAACGATTTTGGTAAAGCCAATTTTAGGAGAAATGATATTCACTTTTATGAACCAAACCCTTGGAATTATATTCTCCTCAAGTTTGGCAATAATCAGTAGCATTCCAAATTTAGTTCAGATGACTGAACACCTTTTTAACGTACAGATTACCATCTTAGACGATTCATTCTTCAGCATTCATCAGGTGTAGGATTTGTAAGAAATGAAGGAAAATCTTTTTTTTTAAACTAAGGGGCGTAAAGGTTTTCTTCTTTTTTTACAGCTTTAATTGAGATCTTGAATGTTTGGAAGAATGTTCTGGCATGATTCAGACTGTCATAGAATGTCACAAGAATTAGGGACTTTTTATTTCTTTCTTGCACCATATTTTTCTTTCTTTCTTTCTTTCTTTCTTTCTTTTTCATTTTATTTTTTATTTGTTTCTCTTTTCTTTTTATTATTTGTATTTCTTTTTCTTTTTTCTTTTTACTTATTTTCTTTTTATTGATTTGTTTTTATTTTTATCTATTTTTATTTTATATTTTTTTACTTTTTATATTCAATTTTTTTTTTAATTTTATTTTTATTCATTTATTTTTTTAAAGTAGACTCTGAGAAATGATATATTTTACAAATTAATATTAAAATTTTTCTAGTTTTATTTTCCTGGAATTTTTTGACAATAATCTGCAGTGATGTGTGAATTTTTTATGTATATATCTAAATTTATGGGAATGTTTTATTTTACAAAAACGGTTAGCATATTCTGGCTGTGTGCATATTTAATGTTATTGAGTGCTGATCGTGTTTGGAAAATAAAACATTCCTATAACTCTACTTAAGGTACTGATGTAATCAGTACAAGAAACATTTATCGATATTAACCACTTGACAAAAGTGAAGCACGGTGATTTAGGTTCCAAATTCTTCATCAGTGGATGCGGAAAATAAACAGAGGAACGGTAGAGACTATCCAACATTGGTTTTTGAGGTTGGGCAGAGACCGACTTGAGATGGAATTGCTAGGAAAACTCTGTTCCCTATTTGATTTCTTGCTGTACAAAATTTTATCTGAAAATAACCTTAGATTTATAAATTTTGGTTGGTGGTGAGTGGAAGGGGAGTGAGGTGTTGAACATAGAGGAAAAAAGGGTTGTGGGACCAGAGCTGAGGGTGCTGTTAGTGTTGAGGGATGTGGTGCACCAGTACTGTGGGAACACAGTGAGCAAAATTGGTAATAAAGACAAAATGAAAGAGAAAAAAAGAGAGAGCGAGAGGAAAGAAATAGCTTAAAAATAATGGGGAGGAGGGTAAAGAACTCTTTTATGAAAATCATTCTTAGTAAATTGGGGTGGCATAAAAAAATAAATTTAAGTAAAAAATATAACAAAATATCAGACATAATATGAAAAGGGGGAAAATATACAAAAATAGGTGTTTTGTATGAGGGTGGGGAGTAGAAAAATAAATTGAAAAAACATAACAAAATACTAATAATATATATATATATATATATATATATATATATATATATATATATATATATATATATATATATATGAAAATATATAGAAAATAGGAAGGAACTGGTTAGGTGAATAATCCAAAGTCCCTTAGTATTTTAGTTATTATTTTTAAAAAATAGTGCTCGATACAAAAGTAGAGCATAAATATAATTATTTATTTAAAAATATGATTCCAAATCACGCTGTTCATAAGAAAATTTGTTTCAAAACAAGGCCAAAAACTTAATTTAATTATTTAAACTCAATTGATTTAAAATAAGTTAAAATAAGCTTTCGGCTCCATCTTAAAAAATTTGAAACAAGGGACTTGTTATGTCGCGATTTGGAATCATATTTTTAATATTTTAAAATATATATATATATATATATATATATATATATATATATATATATATATATATATATATAAAGTGAACATTGAAGTCAACACATAGAGGTGACAGTCTGTTTCATGCTAGACACAATTGTCCGGCCACTCATGGCCTGACAACTATGTCTAGCAAGGTCAATTTTAAAAACCTGACAACATTTTTACTTCTGTGTAGAAATACTTGTTGCAAAATAAAATCCTTACATTTATCATGATAAAGTTCATCAGAGGGTGACACCAGCTGTCAAGATCAATTTTGTGGCCTGTCGATTGTGTCTAGCATGAAACAGACTGTCGTATTTCTTCATATATATATATATATATATATATATATATATATGAAGAAAAATATACGGAAAAAACAAACAAAAATCCTAATATGCAATTATGCTGTTTTAATGTTAATATAATGTCAACGTCGAACGTTTCGGTCTAGTAGACCATCTTTAGGACATATTCATAAAACATAATTAACATTAGACTATATTCAATTCAACATGAAAAGACGGTGGACATAAGAGTAAGACTGATCAAAACAGTTAACTGAAATTTTTCAAGATTGTCTTTTCCATCGTCTTTTCATGTATCTATATCCATATATTTGCTTACATATATATATATATATATATATATATATATATATATATATATAAAATTAAAACAACAGACAACATACTGCAATTAAGCTTTATATTTCATTTTTCTTGTGTTTAAACAATTGTTTTCTTTTCTGGACACAGAGTGTGTAGAAACTGTCCAAATGTTCTGTAATTCCGTGTGCTTTCGTCCATACTTTTAGCCATTATCAAGGATGATTTCATTTTAGCTTTTTAATTGTCTGTATGGAGTGTGTGTATGTTTCTAGAGTTATAGGGATGTTTTATTTCCCGAACACAGTCAACACATTGTGGCCGTGTTCGTAGTTAATATTATTAAGTGCTGGATTTTTTCTTTTTTATTATTAAGGCTTCCATTATTTTTAATCTTTTTTTACATGTGGATGAGGTTATTATGTTTGTATTTTCTACTAGTTTGTTTTAGATGGAGTCTGCTAAGTTTGTGTGTGTGTTTCAATGGATTCTAATAGAGCTGTGGTTGGATAGATGTAAAGTAAGGCGTCTGGATAGGCATGTAGTTGTGTGATCAATATTTATGAAATCGGTTTGATCAGGAACACAGTTCCTTAAGGGGCATTTGAAATACAAAGAAATTTAAAGAAATACACAGCCCCAATTAACCTGAACAAAAAATCAAATTAAATATCTGCTACAAAAAATTTAAAACAGCTAACCTTATCCTCAAAAATAACAACACACCAGCAAAATCAAAATTATAACAAACAATATTATTTATGCGTTCAAATGCACCTAATTATATCTTCAGTTGTCTTGGACATGCTCTTAAAGATCTTAGTATTAGGTCGGTGCAAAAATAATGTCGTTTTTTGACGTTCAACTTAACGTCAAAAAACGGCATTATTTTTGCACCAATCTAATATTAGGGATAACTAATTTATTTTCAAATTTAATACGAAGAGTGATGATAGCACTACACTTGAATTATCTATTTAAGGAATGCACATTTCTCATTGAGGCTTTTAAAAATCTAAAAGACAATATGAATAAAGGCAAAAGGAAAACTTATATTAAAATTCTTTATCCTCTGATGAATTTATCAAGGCAAATGTATGGATTGATTTTATTTTGCAACATGTATTTGTAAACA
>CAHIKZ030005323.1:707500-802500 GCA_903632075.3 Acanthosepion pharaonis | reverse complement strand
TTCCTGAATGCAAAGACAGTTGTCATACTGACGATCACGATCACAGATGGAAGCAAAAGCTAAAAATAGATTCTCCTACACATTACAAATCATGTAACCAGATACGAACGATCGAGCAGGAAAGATTGACAGAATTCAATTGGGTGATGAACCTCGAAGGAAACAGATTGTATATTAAATTCTCATGTGAACTGACTTTCCAAATTGAAGAGAAGGAATTATAACCCAAATTCACACGAAACTCCGACACAGAATTAAACAGAGATGAGTCTTGCGCAGACAATTCCTCTTTCACTTGTTACAGTCAAGCAAAAAAGACCACACGATCAGACAAAGTCCAATTTAACTTAACACTATGCAGCTTACATTAAGGTACATCGGTGAATTGTGAAACGTATCCCTCACCTAAAATTTTGCATATGTGATATAAATAATTGAATGAAGGATCCAAAAAATGAATTCTGTACAGCTAACCTATGACTTATACATCATCGAATCTTCATAACTGTTGTAACCTAGGGAAGGTTACTGAATAGAATAATCACACAGAGGTTGATAATGAACAATAATACTTAGAACAAGAACAACACATATAAGATTTGCCAGCGGCACAAAGAAGAAGTAGTCAACTGCTAGAAGTGAGTCAAGTGAATACCACAATGAATATCCAACTGCAGGATATTTACTAACTGCCCCACTCAGTCAAATGTGACACAAGGCCGAATTTAATGTGGGGCATCCAAGCCCATAGGTTTAGCCAAAAATTCTCTGGAGACCCCATATAAAACAGAATCGGTTAACTGTTTCCTGAGACAAGACTCTGCTTGTTGACATAGCCTCATCTGGGGATCCTGTCTGCTTGGAGGCAGAGTTTGACCAACACAGCTGAAGATGAATCTCCAACTTGCAGACCAACATACAGTATTTACTACTGTATTTATGTGAATGGGGACATACCCATTATTGTCTGTAGGTATGCTACAACAATAATCAAATATACAATTTCTGAAGTACCGAAACTAAATGACCAGATGATGAATGCAACGTTGAAGTAAGAAGAATAGATCAAAGGACATCACTACTTGAGCGACCAAACTGGTTTGAAATGAAAAGGGACAAAGAGAATCATAAGAGAGAGAGGGAGAGAGAGAAGGGACAAAGAGAATTATAAGAGAGAGAGAGAAGGGACAAAGAGAATTATAAGAGAGAGAGAGAAGGGACAAAGAGAATTATAAGAGAGAGAGAGAGAGAAGGGACAAAGAGAATCATAAGAGAGAGAGAAAAGGGACAAAGAGAATTATAAGAGAGAGAGAGAGAAGGGACAAAGAGAATCATAAGAGAGAGAGAGAAGGGACAAAGAGAATTATAAGAGAGAGAGAGAGAGAAGGGGAAAAGAGAATTATAAGAGAGAGAGAGAGAGAGAGAGAAGGGACAAAGAGAATTATAATAGAAAGACAGAGAGAAGGGAAAAAGAGAATTATAATAGAAAGACAGAGAGAAGGGAAAAAGAGAATTATAATAGAAAGACAGAGAGAAGGGACAAAGAGAAAACCTTATTTTATTTCTGAAGATGAATTGAAGCTAAGTTTTTCTTTCAACTTTTGCCCTCATAAAATAAAGCATGCATCATTCCATGTAGAAATGTATAGCACACATCCTTCTATGTATTCTCATATCTAAATGTTTTCATGTATTGTCTGGCTGTAATTAAATCTTGTCAATTTGTATATTGACGTTTGTCATTGATCACTGTTGGTTATTATTCTGAAATCGTGTATTTGACATTGCACTTAATCCTTCCACTGTGAAGTCGTAAACCTGGGCATCTTCGAGATGACAACTTTTAATTGGCCATAACAATATATATATATATATATATATATATATATATATATATATATATATATTTATGAAGAACTTGGTAATCCATATGGGTAATCCCAAGGAGGATGAAATCCTGAGAGCTCAATGTAAATCAGAGCTAATATTTAAAAGAAAAAAAGAACACTTTAAGGTACCATTATAATAATTTATTTCACCAGAGCCCTTTTAAAGGACACTGGATCATCAGATAGCACTTCCAAAAATGAAATGAAACGAAAAATGAAATTAAAATTGATGGGTAGTGTAAGTTTTTGTAATTTAACAGAGAGTGTAAAAGGAGTAGTTAATGAGACATGGTAGAGTATAGGGAGGGATTAATTTCATATCTCTCTCAAGTATACTTTGTATTGGGGGAGGAGGAGTGGCCAGACCTTATGGTGATGTTATTAATTGATATATATATATATATATATATATATATATATATATCTTTGTGCAAATTAATTGAAACAACCACTTTATTTCCTTTCTTTCACCATACGGTCAGTTTTAGACCCACTAGAGTGACATTGTTTAATCAATTTCTATTTTTTCCTCAGATTAGGTCATTTGCAATGGTGTGCAGTAATATGAATCTATTTTCGGTTTTTTATGATAAAATTTGTTTGGCCTTGAAAAATATTGCATCATCCATGATTGCATCAGATTTTTATCACACCCAGACACTATTGTCTTGACTGTCAATTAGTTGTCCTACGGCCATTGTCCGCAATGGACATTACTCCAAGAAAGCATAGGAAAATTTGCAACACTGCACAAAGACACTGGCAAGCTTTACCAGAGTGCAAATCAAAGTATTAGGCTGGCTCGGAAACTCTCCTGATTTAAATCCAATCAAGAATTTGTGGTCAATCCGCAAGGAACAGCTTCATGGAATCGGCATATGAAGTCCTAACATGTTCACTGGATCATGTTTCATTGGAAAAATATAAAAATATGTAAAAAATAACAGAATTATTTGTTTTTTTTCAATTAATTTGCACAAAGGTGTATATATAAAATTTGAGTGTATTTGAGTAGTAATTTTTTTATGTAAGTTTTGTTGAAAACCAACAAAAGCTCTTCATTTAAGATTTTTTATTTAATATTTAATTTTTATACAATTTGGATAATTTTTCTGAGTTGTTAAAAAAATTCAAACATAAATTGTTCAATGTCTTCTGTTAACTTTGGCCTTTCATGAAACATTATCAATTAAATTGCTTACCACCATTCAATAAAGTAACAAAACACAAGAAATCAGACAAATGTCAAGCAATAATTCAAAAATACTATACCACAAAAAAAAAAACTATTACAAATACTTGAAGCCTTGACCATAAAATCAGTAAAATTTAATTCAGTTCAGTAACAAATATAAAAAATATATTTTTCACAATAAAAACACAAAAAACACTACAAAAGACACAATCTTGTGAAAAATGACATGACATTCACTGACAGATGCAACACTTAAAAAGCACCAAAGAAACAACACATAATTGATTATCTGATAATGTCTTATGAAAGCTGAAATCACTCAGAAGACATTGGACAATTTATGTTCAAATTGTCCCTGGAAATCAGAACGGGCTGATTTTTGAAAAATTAAAAGAAAACAGTTAAATTAAAAAACTTTCTATTATTTAAAATATATAATGCACAAAATGAATGCCAAGCTAAAATAATCAAAACAATAATTACGTTATGAAAAAAAAAATTCAACAACAACATTTACTCACTTTCATTTATTAGACATTAAATTACATCACTTAGCAGCCTCCATAGTTAAATTAAATTACATCACTTTGCGTCCTCCATAGTTTACCTTGATTTATATTCATGAGCCTTCTTAAATTTAAAAATTCTGAAAAATTAACAACCGACCTTTTTTACTTCTGTTTATAAATACTTGCTGCAAAATAAAATTGTCACATTTGCTTTGATAAAGCCCATCAGAGGACGAAACATATCAGGTAAAGAAAATTGTTCCTTTTAGTTTTTATTCAAATATATATATATATATATATATATATATATATATATATATATATATATATTTTTTGAGCTTGTAAAGGGTCTCTTAGTCATTGGTAGTGATAACAATGTCCCTTTGTGGACTGCTGAAATGACTACTTGGGGACTCGAGGCCGTTAATATTGTCATTTGAGACCCCTATGCCAGTATCCAACATGTCTTCCTCAAGTTGATCAGCAGTGAATAATAATTTTTCTTTCATGGTTCTCGAGGTTGAGTGATACGGTTCCGTAAGAATCGTCATTGTCTGTTGCGAATGGAGAGAAATGGTCTCTGGATTGAATCGAGTTCCTACCAAACGGATCCTGAAAGAACAATCAACAACAATTAATGACACATTGACTCCTATATAATGGTCATGTCGTTCAGGCTAAACATTTACTTTTTAAGTAGATTCTCAAAGTCTTTAATCATGTCTTCAAGATTCTGATTCCAAATGTGGCTTTATCGAACACTGACTCCTATAGATTGGTTATGTAGGTTTTTGCATAGATACTCATAATAATTAATCACATTTACCAGGCCCAGATTCTATTATAAACAAGTTATAAACTGATCCCCCATTTGTGAGAGTAGACGACATTTCAATCATTTGAGGAAATGAAACTAACTGTGAAAATAAAAATTGTTTCTAAGAATATTTACATTCTTCTTCATCTTTGTTGTCATATTCACAACATTTCGACCATAGTGTGCTCCGTCCTTCTTCAGGACCTGTCTATATTTCTGAAATGAGGTATTGTAATTATTTACACTATTTGCATTGTTCAGACTGTTGTCCTCATCTTTGTTGTCATATTGACAACATTTTGACCATTTTGTGCTCCAACCTTCTTCAGGACATCCCTATATTTCTGAAATGAGGTATTGCAATTATTTACACTATTTACATTGTTTAGACTGTTGTCCTCATCTTTGTTGCCATATTCACAACATTTCAACCGTAGTGTGCTCCGACCTTCTTCAGGACATCCCTATATTTCTGAAATGAGGTATTGTAATTATTTACACTATTTACATTGTTCAGACTGTTGTCCTCATCTTTGTTGTCATATTCACAACATTTCGACCATTTTGTGCTTCGGCCTTCTTCAAGTGATATACATTGGAATTTTGAACCAACCTCTTTATTTTGCCCACTGGGGGTAGATTGTTCTAGTTCCACATGCTATGCTTTTTCTGAATATTTCAGTTTCAGTTATCTCCCTTTAGTAACACAACATTCCAAGTTTTTGTTCAGGTATTGAACTCTCAACTCTTTGGGTCAATTCACTGGATTACTTCAACCAACGCTCTTATCCACTGAGCCATGTGTCCTTAGGGACAATAGTCGAAACAATGTAAATAGTGTAAAGACTTACAATACTTCATTTCAGAAATATAGACAGATGTTTCTAAGTGGGTAGCCGGATTGAGCTAACAAGTAGCAAACTGGGTACTAATGAAACAGTCAATGTAAATCAGTCGTAGGTCAAATGTATCAATCAAATAGTGACTTACCTCTGCACAATAAATATAATTGTTATTATAATGACAGACAGCACATCAACTGAGATCCAAATTAGTGTGTATGTTGCTGGAGTCTGGGAAAGGAAAAAGGCATAAGCATTTATATCCAAATAAAATCAATAAGATGGACTTTTACCATTTGATCCAACATACTTTACTGCTCAGCCACGAAGGACTGTTATTCTTTTACAGAAAATAGAAACAAAATGCATGCTTATTATTAGAATCAGAAAAAGACAAAATATTTAAGATGCATAATGAGGAAAGAGGACTTGGAGAATTTAACACTCACAGGATGTAATGAGGGCAAGAGAAGCAGAGGGAAACCTTACCTAACGAGCTTATATGAATGGAAGGCAGAACAAGGAATGGGAAAGATAATAAGGAGGGAAACATTACTTAGAGCTACAAAGGATAGGAAGCTGTGGAGAGCCATGATCGCCCACGTCCTGAAGGGACACGGCAGATAAAAGAGAGAGAAGATATCCCCTTCCCTCTGATTATTTTGCTTGAAAGCCCATAGCTGCTCAGTTTCATATCCAGATAGCTTTCCTATTTAGGTAAAAAGAGCCTTGCTGACTTCCGAGTGGATCAAAAGATGGTTTTCCCCTACAAAGGAGGATGCAAATTCAATCCATGCCATGGAACACATCTTTCTTTACTAAGATTTCTTGAATAGGCAGATCAATAAACATAATAAACACAGGTGTAATAAATGAAAAATGGGACATTTATTTCAAATACAGGATATTTAATATAACAATTTTTGAAGTAATGTGTGTGTGTGTGTGCGTGTGTGTGTGCACGTATGTATGTGGTGCGTATGCACGTGTGTGTATGCATGTAAAAATTCAGATATAAATAAAATACAAGATACAAAAAAAAAATATGAATACAGCCAAAAGAAAAACTTTTCTGTACTGATCTGATATAAACTCTATCAGAGCTTGAAATGTGTCGGTAAAGAAAACTTTTCTTCTTGTCTTTATATATATCAGCCTGAAGCAATTGGATGTCTAGCCACGCTGATGAGTTCTGATACAGCAAAACAGTCTGTCTATGGATGATGACGATAGCTCTTGATAAAATAATTTAATCAATCGAGCACTGTAGGGAGTAAAAAATGAATTTGTAAACAGTCACTATTACTGCTGATAATGCAAGACTCTCCAAGCTGATTGAGTTCTCTAAGTGACCTGTGTGCTTATGAAAAATAAATACACAAAAATTCGCCTTTCTCTCTGCCAGGTGTTGATGGCCTAAGGGTTAGAATTTTCGACTGATACAAATGCGGTCAAGTTCTGGTCTAGGCCTGAAGTGATTAAATGTCTAGTCAAACTGATGAGCTGTGATACAGTGAAACAGTCTGTCTGTGGATCACTATATATATATATATATATATATATATACATATATATGTTCAACCATGTTTGGTTGAATAATCTAGATATATTATTATTTATTTTTATTTTAATCCTTTCAAATCCATGGATCAATTT
Organism: Acanthosepion pharaonis; assembly: GCA_903632075.3. Lineage (NCBI taxonomy): Eukaryota > Metazoa > Mollusca > Cephalopoda > Sepiida > Sepiidae > Acanthosepion > Acanthosepion pharaonis. The sequence goes on along the minus strand of CAHIKZ030005323.1, from coordinate 795,592 downwards.
CTTAGTGCTGTTACAGCATTGATTAAGAAAGATACCATAGTTTTCAGTTTTGGTTATTTCTTTTATTTTCCCAAGTACTTTCAATCTCATCCAACAGCATCTTCAGGGATGAATCTCTGATACAAAAAATTAATGTAAATGATAGATGTTAATTTTTTTTATAAATATGCATGAAACACAATTTGTTATCGTCAATTTATCTTAGGAATATGCAAGGGAGGTAACTTAGTTTAAATTTTTTATTATTGATGTTTCAAAAATACTCAACCTGGAATTCACCCCAACTTTGGAATCTTCTGCAACTCTTCTGGACAGTCTCCTTATTTAAGTTGGTGAATGCTGCCATAATTCTTGCCTTCATTTCATCTTTGGTGTTACAAAGAGTTTTGTTGGTCTCTCACTTAGCTGTTACCCACACATAATAATCTAGTGGGCTGCAATCTGGTGGCCAGGGGTGATATGTTTGTAGAAATTGTCTGACAGCCATAACAGGGTTCTCCTGCTTGTGTGGCATGATGCAGAGTCCTGTTGCCAGACATAGGGTCTTCCAGCAGGCACCCTCTTGAGCTAAAGTAAGCACTACCTCTTCAAAGCACCTGATGTAGGCCTCCGTGTTAAGTCTGAGGCCCTCACTAACAAATTTGGGTGTTCTTTTCTTATCAGAATGATCAGAGTGAGTTTTCCAAGCTGCCATAACTTTGTAATTATCATTAGACTCATTCAACTCTTCCCAACTCCTCTGCACTGTTCTCAGATTGACACTGAAACACATTGAAATGTTCGTATTGGAGCTTCCAGCAAGAATGCCAAGCAGAACAACATGCCATTTCTCAAGAGAATGAATTGCATCATGGCGATCTTTTCTCACAGTGTCCAACTGATTTTAGTATACAGTGCAACTGACAACATCAAAAACAAAACAACAGATATACGAGAAATTAAAAATATAAAATGGCAACAATATACCCATTGCACCTTGTATATATATATATATATATATATATATATATATATATATATATATATGCACATACATGCACACACATACACACACGCACACATACACACATATATATTTTAAAAAAAAGAGAGAAATGGCAACAACCAAAAACATTTGCAGTTTCTCTTTTTTTTTAATATAAACACTTTACTCTCGTTGGAACTACTATAACTTCTTCCTTTTATATATATATATATATATATATATATATATATATATATATATATATATATATATATATATTATATATATATATATATATATATATATATATATACATAAACACATGGACATATATAGATATATATAGATATATACTCACATATATACATACACACACACATACATACATATACAGGCACACACGTACATACATACATATATACATGTACACATACATACATACATACATATATATATATATATATATATATATATATATATATATATGCACATATACGCACACAGAAGTTTATATATAATATATATATATATATAGATAGATAGGTAGATAGATATAGGATCTGGAGTATGATTCAAAGAATGTAAAATGAAAATACTTACAAAATGCCAAAGGGGTCTGGTCATTTTACTGAGGATATGGCAGTTATCTGTGGTCACTGATTGGACACCCATACACCAATACAGTGAGAAAAACCAGCGAGAATTCACTAAATAAATATTTGTTGTTATATTTGATGAGCTGTATTCCCTGCAAAAAATCAAAGAAAAATGCAAATAACTCCAGTTGATGCAATATTCAACTGACTTAGATTTGGCATTGTCATTATTAGAAATATTTCACTATTATTTCCTTCATTTTATTTTGCTGAATTTTATTACAAATTTGGGATGCTTGGGGTAGATTTAATCTTCCTTGTGTGTCTTAGCATTATTTATAAAATGAAATTTATAATAAAAAGACTATTACTACTTGGTAGAAAAGCAAGAGAAATAAGATGAAAGAAATACTAGTGAAAAATGAATAATAATTGACAAGGCTTCATCTAAGAAATTCAGACAACTTAAGACTATTATTACTTGGTAGAAAAGCAAGAGAAATAAGATGAAAGAAATACTAGTGAAAAATGAATAATAATTGCCAAGGCTTTATCTAAGAAATTCAGACAACTTAAGACTATTACTACTTGGTGGAAAAGCAAGAGAAATAAGATGAAAGAAATACTAGTGAAAAATGAATAATAATTGCCAAGGCTTTATCAAAGAAATTCAGACAACTTAAGACTATTACTACTTGGTGGAAAAGCAAGAGAAACAAGATGAAAGAAATACTAGTGAAAAATGAATAATAATTGCCAAGGCTTCATCTAAGAAATTCAGACAACTTAAGACTATTACTACTTGGTGGAAAAGCAAGAGAAATAAGATGAAAGAAATACTAGTGAAAAATTTGAACATCTTAAATGAGAAAGTTATAGTCAGAAAGAAACAATGAAAAACTCACTGAATTTCCTGCTCTGTGAGTTCTGTGTAAGGTGCATTGATATGGAAGATGTTGTGCTTGTAGAGGTGATCCACTGGTTCATACTTTATTTCTGTCTGTGTGAAATTCAAAGTTTTCACATAGTCACTGTTACTACTTGGTAGCCACCATATCTGAATTAAAAAAAGAAGCGTGAAATGATTTTATGATAAAAATGCAGAAGTAAGGATTGTTTTCAATTGGCATTTAAGTCATAGATAATTTCTTAAAATATAATAATTTATTTCCAACATTTCATTGATAGATATGTATTATGGGTTACCCTGACTTGTCTTTGCCATATTCGCCAAGATGCCGTTAGGGGTGCAGGTAATTAAAAAACTATAAAAACACAAAACTTCTTGTTTCTTACTTTTTTTCCATTTTCCTTTTCAGCATGCAGTTGTGAGAAAAAACCAGCATAGGATTTGTTCCCAGTATATATATATATATATATATATATATATATATATATATATATATATATAATTATTTATTTTAAAATATGATTCCAACGGTACATAAGAGTTCTCATGTTTCAAAACAAGAACCGAGAACTTCAATATAATTATTTGAATTAAATTGAATTAAAGTACCAAGCTCTGTTCCATCTTCAGGCGAAATTTTTTTTGGAATAACTAATTCCTGAAAGTTACACGTTTTATAAGCATATTCATTATTAAAATTACTATGGTAACGGCTAGAGCAATTTTAAAAAAAAAAGGGGTGTAAGGGTTAATAATTTGTATCAATATCTCAGTTACATTCAAAGACGTCAAGTCAGGGTAAGGTTGGGGTGTCTTATATTTAACTCTTATATAGCGTTGGAATCATATTTTTAAATAAATAATTATATTTATGCTCTACTTTTGTATCGAGCACTATTTTTCAAAAAAATAACAAAAATACTAAAGAACTTTGGATTATTTACCTAACGAGTTCTTTCCTATTTTCTATATATTTTTGCGCGCACACACACACACACACACACATAAATTTAAAAAAAAAAAAACCATGTCCTTAGTACTTACATGAGAAATATTATAATACTAGGTTTATATATAAAATAAAAGTTTACTGAATCAGTGAAATTAAGTAACCATTTTTGCCGTCATAGTCATAAATTTCAAAAAAAAAAAAAAAATGTAACCTCATATACATATTTAAACTTGATGTTAAAATAATCCTACATAATATAATGGATTCTAATACATTTAACTGTTCTTAAAAAGAATATAGTAAAATAAAAATTAAAAAGGAGAATATTTCAAATCGTAGTTAAATAAAAAGTATTAGAAAAAAAAAAAAAAAACCTGAAAATCTTTAATTTTAAAAAATGACGTTGAAATTTTTTTACCGTTAACAATTTTTTTTTTTTTTTTTTTTAAAAAAAAAAAATTCAGACGACATCCATTCAACTGATGTCAGGTTTCATTGTAAAATACATCCCTACCCCTTACCAAATTGTAGCTAATAACTGATACAATGATACTGACATAAGGAAAATCTAGACATCCCTTGTTCAATTTAAGTAGAATATTCTGTAACCATGGAAACGTGATTTTAGCTGTGTCTTTAAAACCCGGTAATTTTAAAAGTTACTCCAAGATTCGCTTGAAGATGAAATGGAACTAATGCTTTTAATTTAATTGCAAAATTAAATTCAGGGTTTTAGCTTCTATTTTTGAAACATGGTTGGAACTGTGTAGCGAAAAAAAACATATTTTAAATCAATTAATTTATAATATATATATATATATATATATATATATATATATATATATATATATATATATATATATGTATCTATATATATATTTATATATATATATATTATAAATTAATTGATTTAAAATATAGTTTTTGCTACACACTTTATGTTTTCAAAAAGCTGAAAGCTCAATTTAATTTTGTAATCATTGAGGATGAAATGGAACTAATGTCTTTAAGTTAATTACAAAATTAAATTGAGACTTTCAGCTTCCACTTTTGAAACATGGTTAGAACTGTGTAGCAAAAAAAAAACATATTTTAAATCAATTAATTTATAATATTAATGCTCTGTAAATTTACATTGAGCACTATTTTGTAAAAATAAAATATCTATAAGAACACCGGATTATATATCTTATCTTTTTTTTTTTTTATATATATATATACATATATATATATATATATATATATATATATATATATATATATATATATATATATATATATATAATTATTTTTTAATTGGTATCACTCCAAGCAAGGTAATAGAGCCACTAAGATACAATTGGTTACAGAGTGTAGAAGAATTAGGAACAGAAACATTAATAATGATTGAGAAGAGAAAAGAGTAATCAGGACGATAGTAGATAGTGATTGAAATTGCTTTTAAATTTTTGAAGATTAAAGTAGGCTGGAAAACATGGAATAGAAAGAGAGTTCCACAAGCAAGAAGTGCAAGAAAAGAAACTGTTAGCATAGAATTTATGGTTACATCTAGCCAGCTCAACTCTAAATCGACACAATCTTGAGATGTTAGTCTCGTACTGTACTTAAATTCGAATCATCTAAGTACCATAGTGAAGAGCTCATCCAAACAATTATTTATAGAAAAGGCATAGGGAGGCAACCTTACAGTGATGGGAAAGTGATTGAAGCTGAGATGCCAGATCAGAACCAATAATATTGCTGATTCTTCTTTGGATCATATCAAGGATCTCTGGATATATAGCAGGAGCACTGGACCATATGTGGCAGCAATATTCTAAGTATGGATGAATGGTAGACATAGATATGTAAGATAGATTCTGGAGCCTAAATGGCCACTCTTCCAGATCCTTTCATACTAATGAGATCTTGATGCCAGCCTAGAACTGTGCTTAAATTCAAATCGTCTAGGTAACATAGTGAAGAGCTCATCCAAACAATTATTTATAGAAAAGGCAACCTTACAGTGGTGGGAAAGTGACTGAAGCTGAGATGCCAGATCAGGACCAATAATATTGCTGATTCTTCTTTAGATTTTATTAAGGAGCTCAAGGTAAATAGCAGGGGCACTGGATCATATGTAGCAGCAAAATTCTATGTATATGTGGAGATATCTTTCCACTCTTAGGTGACTCAACTCTTTCACAAACACAAAAACACATGCACACACGCATGTATATATGCAAACATACAGATGTAAATAATTCCTAATAACTAACTTTTAATGTCATCCTTCTTTTCAGCTATTTATATAAAACACATACAATATATATTCATTTATCATGTGACTTTTGATGACGTAATTTTGAAGCTAATTTTAAGAGGGTCACATCAAACATGAGATATAAAATTAACATATGTACTCCTGGTCCTGGCTACATTATTGACCAAACTATATATCCATTTACTGTAGTCAAATTAACTTCAAAATTAGGCCTTCAAAGGTCACATAATACAAATAATGGCAACCCATTGTTTACGTGTGTAAATTTTGTTTTTTGCCATAAACTTTTTTTAAATTTTTTCTTTCTCTTAAGTAGGTGCCCTACTTTTTTCTAACAATATTTTCTGCATTATTCAAATTTTGTATTACCTTCACAAAGTTTTTCATTTTTCAAAGATTGTTTTGAAATCTTTTAAAATCAGTTCTATATATTTTGATATTATTAAATTCTTCCTAAAACAAGATCTTCTTCTGATTCATGCTACACTAATTTCACCACTGGCCTGATATGAATGCTCTGAAACCCAAGACTGAACTAAAATTCCATCACGTGTGCATAGGCTCTGCACATAGCTTCCATTTTTACTCACACACTCAAAGAAAAAATAAGCAATACGATCCAGAATTCCCACCCAATAGCAACCACTCCTGCCTAAAGAAACAAAATAAAAGCTGGAGCTGATTTGAGCCTAAAAAAAAGGACATAAAAGCCCATCAAAGGGATATCTTTGGCAGTTGGATAACATCTTGACCCAAGTTCACGGACTTTGTCAGAAAGTGACCTCCCATCTCCAAGACAGCACGCCAAAGGCTGACACCCCAATAAGTCACAACTCATCCTCTCTCTCCTTCCTTACGCCTCTGCATATGTCTTTTATAACTCCTTTTATCTCCTTTTTTTAACGAGAGACATTTACATTACACCAATTTACCATTTTTCGCTAATAAAATTTGTTTATTTCTTTAAACCTTCATTGTTTCTTCTTTGTTCTGCTACGATACGCTCATCCCAACAATATGTTATTATAGCTTGACTTTCTGAGGCACACAAAAGGAATTTTTTGTGCTGGCCTCTTCGGAAAACTAAAATACTGTATTTTGTATGGTTTTCATGCTTTGTAATGTTTGTTCTTTTAAATTTCATGCTGTATAAGAAACAGAACACTAGCAGTAATAGCAGCACCAATGTGGAACCTGTTCCCAAAGGCCTAAACACACACACACACACACACACACACACACACACACACACACACACGCATGTGTATCACAAACACATACAGATACATACAATACCTAATAGGTAGATTTTAATGTCTTCTTTATTTAATGCTATTTTTGAATGCCTACAAAGTATATTTGTAATGAGAGAAAAATAAAAAGTTAACTATTTCGAAAATAAAAAACTAAAAGTTGGCAAACCAAAATGGTTTGCCATACAGAAATAAAAACAAAAAGATGAGAAAAAAAAAAAATAAAGAAAAGAGGCCAAAAGGTCATCTTTCCTAAATGTAGGTGACTAAAAGGGTTTGTCAAATGAGTCACCAATGAACCAATCAGAAAACAAGAGACAATTCTGAAATGAATTCTTTTGTCTCAGAAAAGTTTATAAACACAGAGACAATCAGACAAAGGAACCATAGAGTTGATGAATAAATTCTGTTCGTTCTCCCATAATTTATTTTACCTGGATCCTTAAATCAACAGCAAGTCAAGATTACTACTGTCAGCTGAATATATACATATATACACATTAACATCAGACTCTCTCTCTCTCTTATAAATCAGCTAAAGGACTTGTTAATGTTCAACACAGGAACCTTCTGATATGAATTCTTTAAATTTTGTAGGTTTTAAGATATATCAAATTTTATCTTTACATGCAAAATATATCTTTGTTCTAATTATTTTTTCATTCATTTTTACAAGGCCAAAATATTGGTTTATATTTGGATTAAGGACGTTATCCAAAGATAATCACCTGTAAACTCACAAAACACCAAAGACCACATTAAATCCAAAATCATATTCCACACAAATGTAAACCAATAATCATTAACCTCACAGACATATTCTACTCATTGTTTCCCAAGCTTTAGATGACTGCAAAATTTTCAGACCAATCAGGTTTAGCACTGAAAATTCTAATCAATGGCAATAATGTCTTTGTTAATAGTATAACAGGTAAATCATCTCAAAATGTCCAAACGGTTTTCATTCATGTCTACTCTGAATATTTTACTAAATTTAGTAGAAAGGAAGAGTGTGTTATGTCAATCCTCAAAGTTGAGAGGGATACCTATTTAGAAAATTAGTATTAAAAAAAAAATACAAAACAAAAAATATGTAGCATTAGCTTGGGTTTGAACACTGACCTCTGGGAAATGCCCATCTTGGCTGCAAAGTAGATAATACTGCATTATCAATTAGAATACAAAGGAGGAGGTAACTAGTAGGTGTTATAGGGCTAAATCTGGATAAACTGTTACTGGTGGGCCTTTATGTCTTCTCAAAATAGTTTCACAAAAATGTAAGATCCCAAGGATAAAAGATGAGAGTCAAATATAATCTTTCTTACTAATTATTTTTTCATTCATTTTTAATAGTCCAAAAATTGGTTTATATTTCGATTAAGGACGTTACCCAAAAATAAACACCTGTAAACCCACAAAACACCAAAAGCCACATTAAATCCCAAATCATATTACACACAAGTGTAAACTAATAATCATCAACCCCCACATATTTTATTTCCTGTTAATCATTTATTTGTCATATATAAGAGAGATAAAAATATCTTTGCCTTGTTAGAGTTTATTCTATTTCCTTTCTCTTTTACAAGTCATGACAATTTAATCATTGCTTTTTAAAACAATAAACATTGCCAAGAAATGAAGGTAGTTAAAATCATAGCAATATCAAAGGAAAAAACATCTTTTTGACACTCCATTTGTTTTGTGGGCGCAAAGGCCCAAGTTTGCAAAAAGAAAAAACTCATTAATCACAAATAATAAAAATTATAAAGCAACAAGTAAAAAAAAATCGTAAATACTTTTTCATGTGGTATCCCTGAATTGAGTATAACTTCAATTGTGCGATTGAGGCATCGTTTATAATATGGATGTTCCCTGATGGGTGGACGAACATCGACCATCAAATATTTGTTGTAAAAGATTGCCAACTGAATTAAGTCACTGAGTTTCATAATCGTCTGGTTCTGGTAGAGAGATCTTGCAAAATCTGTCAATGAACTTGCAACGTTCATTGGATCATCCTGGAAAATAAAAAACAAGAAAAGAATAAATGTTACTACGGCAAACATGGATTTGAACACATTAATACTTACTTAGTCAACAGTAGTCAGAATAATACAGTTAATGTGAACTATATAATTCTTTCTTTAGCATAGTATGTGCTTTGTCAGGGTTACATACAGTTTTGAATTCAGTGTTGTCCTTCTCCTAGACCAGTTACCAACCAAGGCTACAAAGCCTAGACTTCCCTACTATTTAACTCATAGTTTGGGGTTTTGAATTTAGTGTTGTCCTCCTTCTAGACCAGTTACCAACCAAGGCTACAAAGCCTAGACTGCCCTACTATTTAACTCATAGCTAGAGGCTTTGAATTCAGTATTGTCCTTCTCTTAGACTGATTGCCATGCAAGGCTACAAAGCCTAGATTGTCTTACTATTTAACTCATAGCTAGAGGCTTTGTATTCAGTATTGTCCTTCTCCTAAACTGGTTACCAACCAAGGCTGCAAAGCCTAGACTGCCCTACTATTTAACTCCTAGTTGTAGGTTTTGAATTCAAAGTTGTTCATCTCCTAGACTGGTGGCCACCCAAGGCTACAGAGACTAGATTGCCCTACTATTTGCACATAAGTAAATGTAATGAACTGGAATGGAATTCAAATTTGGCTCTCTGATTCTTCAATCTGAGTCGCTATCCATTACTCCACTGTGCCCCCCTCCCATACACATTTAGCAAGTTATGCATAAAAGACAAACTAACATATAATTGCTGGAGAATTTCCTCACAGATGAAGAAGATTTTTGAGGCAACAGATATCTGGTTTTTCAGAAGAATGCTAAAAAGCTCATGGACTGAACATGTGAAGAACAAGAATGCACATCCTATTGTTCAGGTCTTCTTGAAAGCCAACATCTGCTAGAATGTGCATTCGTCAGTGGAGAACTGAGTCTTGCTGGGATGTGATGCTCTCTCTTTGGTTATGCAGTCTAAAGCATGCAGGATCAGATTGTGGTTTCCTTTACTAACAATTGATACCTGAAGAAGGGCAGAAGGTACAATGGCCGAAACCTGAATATAACAACCAAGATTAATAGTCTGAATGGGAAGACTTATAAAAAAAGACAATCCCTCATCTAAAAAACTCCAACATAAATAACAAAATTCTACTCCTTTCAATATATAACTCACCGACTATAAATAGCCCCTGGCCCCCAGTGCCAGATTTAAATATGGGCTAGTATGACCCTCAAACCAGGAGCACCTGCTAGGGTCCCAATTATGGGCAAATAGTTAACCCCCAAACTGAGGTTAAAACACTATGAAAGTGTAAAAATAGGTTTTAATACCAGCAATACATTTTTTGAGGAAAAATTATTACCAGCAATACATTTTTGTAAATAATTATTACCAGCAATACATTTTTTGTAAATAATTATTACCAGCAATACATTATTACCAGTAATACATTTTGAAGAAAAAAAAATTACCAGCAATAAAAATATAGTCAGCATTAAATAACCCATTGAGGTTGGTATGCCATAAAACAGACCAAACCAAACCAAACCAAACAGAGAAGATTTGTTGATTTGGAGTGGGTCTTTTAAATTCAATAGGACCCCTTTAAGGGGCCTCATTTAAATTTCTTGAACTTGCTAATGATTGGTTGGGATTTTGTTTAGTGGCATATCAACCTTTATGGGTTATTTAATATCAAAATGTAAATATTTTAAACACAGTCTTACAGCTTCAACTACAGATAAATTGGATTGTTGGTCATTTTGCTATAAAATGTATTGTTGGTAATTCTACTATAAATTGGTATTGTTGGTAATTTTTTATATAAGATGTGTTGCTGGTATTTTTACTTGTTGTAGAGTAGTTTTCATAGTGGAGGCTTGTATTTCAATAAGTCGTCTTAAATTAGGTTCGACGTACAAAACGTTAGGAACTTGAAATAAGAGTTAATGACGCAGCAATCTAGTTGTGATGGTTGATACTTCAATGTCCGACATTGACTGACTCATTCAACACCACTGAGCCCAACTCGCGACTGCTACTACTACTTATTATCTGTGGGAGACTCTATTACAATAGAATAGGTATTATGCTATAACATTACTATAAAAATGTATTCTTGTACTTTCATAGACTTTTGTTTTTGTTAGTGAGTTCACTATTTGCCCATAGCTGGAACCCTAACAGGTGCTACTACTCCAGGTCAGGGTGAACCTGGGAACAACAGCAATTAAGAGGTCGTTCCTCAATCCACACAATCTCCAATCTCCTAATCAGAGGCCTTGTTGCCGGATGTAGTCATGCCCAGGACTAAGTTGCTAATGAAATAAATAAATTTAAAAATACATAATTTTTTTATAGACATGGTGTGGGGAGGGGACGTATGTAATGAAGGGGCCCTGCAAACTCTATTAGCCAAGGGGCTTCTTAAGGTCTAAATCTGGCCTTGCTTGTCCTGAGTGATGAATACTTATTGGGTATATCCCAAATTATTTTTCTCTTTAAGACATGCATGATCATGGCCTTCCCCAGTCTATTCCATGTGGCCTTTAGAAGTGTTTCTCTCTTTGCCAAGCCTCCTGCTCACCTTTTTACCATCCATCCACATAAGCTTCCCCTATCTCTCTATGCCCTGTGAGTTCTAAATTCTCCAAGCCTTCCTTCTTCATTTTGTGTCCAAGAAACTCCAGCTGTCTGTTTCCAATTCTGAGTATAACCATTCTGTTTGTTACCATTTTCCTTAAGTCTTCTTTATTTGTTCATGGAGTTCTCATCATCCTTCCGTAGAACCACATTTTTACTGCCTCTTGTTTTCTCTTCATCTGTGGGAAGATTGTTCAGCATTCGCAACTATACCAGAGAATTGATATCACACAGCAGTTCAGCACTCTTTTGTTTGTTTCTAACAAAATTTTCCTCTTTCTTAATACTTTGCTTAGCTTTTGGAAGGCATCTTTTGCTAATCCAAAGCGTGTTCAAATTTCAGTATCACTTTTTCTATCCTCTGTTAAATCACTTCCCAGATTTCCAAAATGAATAAATTACAACTATCAATTTCTTTTCCCTTTCCGCCCAGCTTTAAATAAAGTTGTTCTCCTTTTTATCTACTGTTTTCAAATCACACTCTCTCGCTGTTTTAAGGTGTACCTCAGTAGTTTCTATAAATTTCTATTGTTCAGAGAGAATGAAAATAAGTCCAAAAAACACAAATGAGTAGGTTATCAATAAACAAGAAAGTGTGGTGTGTACATAAAGTGGGGGATCAATTCGCTATTACACTGTTAGGAAACTGATCCCCCATTTTTTGGCCACGGTAGATTCTCGATATATCTATTGTCCAGAGAGAATGAAAGTAAAGCTGTAAAATATATTTTGTTGTTGGTGATCAATATTTGATTAACAAAGAAAATTTCAGATGTGTATCAAGTGAGGGATCAATTCTCTTACATTCATTTAAGAAACTGATCCCCGATTTTGTGGCAGATTCTCAATATATCTATTGTCCAGAATGAGAGTAAACCTGTAAAATATGTTTTGTTGTCGGTGATCAATATTAGATTAACAAAGAAAATGTCAGATGGATATCAAGTGGGGGATCAATTCTCTATTACACTGTTAAGAAACTGATCCCCCCAATTTGTGGCCACGGTAGATTCTTAACACATCTATTTTTTAAGAGATAATTAAAATTAGTCTGTAAAATATGCTTGTTGTCAGTAATCAAAATTTGATTAACAAAGAAAATATCAGATGAATATAAAGTGGGGGTCAATTCTATATTACAATTTACTTATAAAATCATCCCCCATTTTGTGGCCACAATAGATTATTAACATTCCTATAGTCCAGAGAGAATTAAAGTATATCTGTAAAACAAGCTTGTGTAGATAATCAGTATTTGATAATCAAGCAAGAAGGCATGGTGGATATAAAGTGACGGATCAGTTTTTTTATTACAATCAGTTCATAAACTGATCCCTCACTTTGTTGCCATATATTTATCGTTCAGAGAAAGATGCAATATAAATGGTGTGGGCAGTGATGAGAAAAGCTGAAGCTTTGCCTACATAGCCTGCGATTCCAATACACTCGACATTAAAACCCAACCATGATTATTATTTGTTTTCCCACACATCACAAAAACTTGCCACATAACCATAACTATAAAAATTATAGACTCACCAGACACTTCAGGAATGTGAATGCGATATGTTTATTTGCTGCAAAGGGTTTATAACTCACCCTATATACATCCTCCCTGCCTTTCTTTTTAAGGATGATGACTACTTCTAAAAAACAGATTTTAACAAGCTATGATGCAACAGTAATGTAGCCATAATTCTACAGTGCAATACACGGTGTAACAACAAATTTGTCCAAATTGTGTAACAGCATCGGATAATCGTCAATCCCACAAAATGTTTAATATCTAAAAAAAAAACACTAAACTAATTGAGTTTCTTTTTTTCAGGTTTTCAGATAAGAAGTTTAGCCATCTTGACGCCATTTGTCGTAAGAATCACTGAAAAAACCCTTTGAGTTATTCAACTAGAAAGAGAACAGGTTAAAATCATTTTGTGTCAGCCCCACTATGTCTTCACGACTGAGCTATGGTGAGATGAAAAAGATCATTCTGGACTTTAGTAATGGTACCAACATTCATACTGTGGCTTCCATTTTCAAAGTCCATTCAAGAACCATCAAGGGAATGGTGAATAAGTTTTAAAAAAGAGGGAACAGTTGAGAGGAAAACTGGATCAGTAGGTCACAATAGGAAGAGGGATATTCTTATTGTTCAAAGTAGAGTCCAATAGTGTGATAAAAACCTCAGAGAATTCCAGTAAGATATCTTTAATCATTTCTAAGATACAATGGTTCAAAGCTTAATCTAACAATTGGACAATTTTGCTGTTACACTATTTGGACAATTTTGCTGTTACACGATTTGGACAATTTTGCTGTTACACGATTTGGAAAATTTTGCTGTTACATTTTGCTGTATATGAGTGCTGAGTGTGAGATTTTAACACATGTAGGAGATGCTCCAATTAATTAGTATTTGCAATATACAGCTACTGCTCCCTTAACAGCCAGGACCCCCCCCCCAATGATCTTATCTTTAAATAAGCTCATTGTTAAGGGAGAAGTTATTTTATGTCCATCATTCCTGCCTTTCATTTAAGAATGATGAGTACCTTCTAAAAACCAAAATCTAAGATTCAACTCAGACAGTTCGTTAAATGTGAACGTAGATATGTCATCTGATAAAGCTAAAAAAAACAAAGACATCAGAACAGGGAGATGTGTTGATTTGGAGAGGGTCTTTTAAATTCAACAGGATCCCTTTCAAGGGGCCTCATTTAAATTTCCTGATGTTTGGTTGGTTGATTTTGTTTAGTGGCATATCAACACCTCTATGGGTTATTTAATACCAAAGTCTAAATATTTTAAACACAGCCTTATGGCTTCAACTACAGATAAATTGGATTGTTGGTCATTTCTTTTATCTAAAAATACATTGCTGGTATTTTTACTATAAAAATGTATTTTTATTTGACTTGAGAAAATTTTTATCAACATTTGTTGCTTTCAGTAACTTGACGAGCATAATGAATAGAATACTTTAAACATAATCCATATCTACCTATGGATTCAAATGTAAATACGATTCGTCTCTACCTATGCACTCAAGTAATAAGAAATACATTTAATTTGTTTAAAGCATATTTCAAGAAGCCAGAATTTTCAGCTGTTAAACAAAAATTGTTTTGTACCATACTAGATATGTTTATTTGTTGCAAAGGATTTATAAGTCACCCTATATATATATATATATATATATATATATATATATATATATATATATATATTTTACCTAATTTATCCTGAGGAGTGAAATGGCCATAAAAATTGGGCACAATTGTGTTTCATTTTTATGTAATATATATATATATATATATATATATATATATATATATATATAAAAAAAAAGAAAGAACAGTAAGATATACAATCCAGTGTTCTTACTGATATTTTCATTTTTTACAAAATAGTGCTCAATGTAAATTTACAGAGCATTAATATTATAAATTAACTGTAAATTTACAGAGCATTAATATTATAAATTAACTGATTTAAAATATGTTTTTTTTTTGCTAAACAGTAATAACCATGTTTCAAAAATGGAAGCTAAAAACTTTAAATTTAATTTTGTAATTAAATTAAAAACATTAGTTCCATTTTATCCTCCAGGAGGATGAAAGGGAACTAATGTTTTTAATTTAATTACAAAATTAAAGTCGAAGCTTTTAGCTTCCATTTTTGAAACATGGTTATTACTGTGTAGCGAAAAACCATATTTTAAATCAGTTAATATATATATATATATATATATATATATATACAACCTAGTGAGTCAGAACCTACCTACCAAGTTTTCACCTAAACGGATTCGTTTAGGTGAAACCATCATAGGTAGATCCTGGCTCAATAGTTTTTTTAGCTTTGCTCTACTTAGGGTTTTGAGTACTTTTACATTTTTACTTAATTTATTCTTTGAGTGTTTTTTCTTTTGACTAAGCATTGATGTGCTGATCGATTATTTTCATTCAACACAAATGTCTTTACTCTTTATTTTTATTTACAAATTGTATTATCACATTTTTTTCACACCATCAGAGTATAGGTATTAGAATAATATATATATATATATATATATATATATATATATATATATATATATATATATATATATATAGTGGTTATAGTCATTCCAATGAGAGAAAAGTTTATATTCTAAAACAGAAGAGAATCCACAAATGTTTTTTAATTTATTGTAACCAAAAAACGTTTGTGGCTTCTTCTCTTTAAAAAATATATATATATATTTAGGCAGCTATTTTCATTGATTCATGTTTCATGAAATAACATAGACAAAAGGAACTTACTTATGAAAGGAACTTAAAATAAATAGACAAAACTAGTCTATATTATTTAATGAAACATGCATTAATATATATATATATATATATATATATATTTAAAGAGAAGAGATAAGCCACAAATATATATTTTTTAAAGAGAAGAGAGCAGCCACAAATGTGGATGAAAAATTTATTTTGGTTGAGCTCTCTGGGTAGGAAATGTGGGTTTGTAAACAGTGACTATTACGGTTAATAATGCAAGACTCTTTGGTAAATTGAATCGAGTTCTCTCAGTCACTGTGTGTTTTTCTAAAAATAAATACACTTAGCTTCCCCTTCATCCCTGGCATGTGCCAATGGCTTAATGGTAGAATCCCTGACTGATGCCAATTCAGTCGGGTTTCAATCCTAGCTAGAGGCAACCGGACATCTAGCCACATTGATGAACTGTGATACAGAAAAAACAATCTGTCTGTGAATGACAATATATATATATTCTATTATTCCTGCCTCTCATTTAAGAATGATGAGTACTTACTTCTAAAAACCAAGATCCAGCATTCAACTGAGACAGTTCCTTAAATGTGAAGGTAGAGGCATCATCGTAGATTCGACTTGGGAAAATTTTATCAACGTTTGTTGTTCTTCTCAGTAACTCATCATGCATAATGAATGGAATGCCATCGAAACTGCCGAGAAAGCAAAATGAAATCAAATCAAACAAAATTTTGCAAAAATCAAAAAAGAACAGAGAATGCAATTGATAAAGTAAGGGCAGAATTTAATCATGAGACCAAATACATTACACCTCTCCAGGTGAAAAGTATAACGAGAAAAAAAACACTTACCTGATTCTAACATCAGATTCAAATCCGTAAACACTTTGATTCGCTGCTATTTGGAATGCAATTAACGTGTTTTCGGGTGCAATCTGTGTATGAGAAAACAATGAAAATTAATATAAACTACAGAACTATTTATACTGTTCACATTGTTGAAACTGTTTTCCTCATCTTTATTGTCATATTCATTGATTACAGATTTATGGGTGTGTCACAGAGGTCATAGAACCCGAAACTATTGAGACCAGGTAAAAGCTAGGATTAAGAAGGATGATTTTTAAATCAGACAGACCCTCTACACTTGGATATTTGGTTGAAACCATTCTTACTTATTTACACTATTTACATTGTTCCGACTGTTGTCCTCATCTTTATTGTCATATTCACAAACTTTCGACCGTTGTATCCTCCCCAGCCTTCGTCAGGTGATATATTTTGAAATTTTGAACTGAACCCTTTATTTCGTCCACAGGTGGGACCATTAGATTGTTCTAGTTCTACATGCCATGCATTTTCTATATATTTCAGTTTCAGTTCTCTCTCTTTAGTAACTCAACTCTCTAAGTTTTTGTTCATTTGTGCTGTGGCCAGGTATTGAACTCATAACTCTTTGGGTGAAGTCATTAGATTACTTCAACCAGTGCTTTCATCCACTGGAATGTAATTAGACATTCAGATCTTGCTAATTGCCCACTGAAATACTGGCTACATAGAGTGTAGTCTGGGGAATCATTCTTCCAGTTCTGTGCTGGTTACAGATTTATGGGTGTGGCACAGAGGCCATAGAACCCAAAAGTTAGTAAATACCGAAACCAGGTAAAAGCTAGGAGTAAGAAGGATGATTTTTAAATCAGACAGACCCTCTACATTTGGATGTTTGGTTGAAACCATTCTTACTTATTTACACTATTTACATTGTTCAGACTGTTGTCCTCATCTTTATTATCATATTCATAACATTTTTTGACCATTGTATGCTCCAGCCTTCTTCAGGTGATATACTTTGAAATTTCAAACCGAACACTTTATTTCATCCACCGATGTAGATCAGATGGTGGTTTTGCCTACAAAGGTGGAAGTTAGTACAAACCAAGCTGGAGATCATATTCTCTTTATTAAGACTCTCAAATGCACAAGCTGGTAGACATAATTCTTCTTCTTTTATGTGCCATATCCCTTCAGCACTATCTTCCTATCCCTTGCAAGTTTCGTCTTCTTGTTATTTCTCTCAAACCCTGTTCTGCCATCCATTTGCTCAAGCCCATCAAATATGTTCGGAATTGATCTTTTTTTTTGGGCTTCTATACCACATCGTGCAATTATTCCTTTGGCAATGATCCGTAATATTATATATGGCCCTGGTCTTAAGTTTATCATTGAGAATTATGAGATCAGTGCACTTTCAATGTACTTTCTTTCCTCTCTTGATCAGACTGGCAATTATTCAAATGTGTTCAGGTATATTACAATGAACCACCAATGAGTTTAAAATGATGTTATGCAGAATATATGCATATATATATATATATATATATATATATGCATAAGGACAAATGATCATGACATTCTACATGTATGCACATTTATGCAGACAGGCACTTGTGTACAAATGCACACATGCATACATACACTTTGAAAAAAAAAAGAAATTTGCACCAAAGATAAGTGCGTATCAAAAAGAAGAAACTGTGAAATATAAGCAGTCTATTGCCGATATCCACTGACGAGTGGAAAGAGTGATTCCTTTATGAAACTCTGGAGTTGGAATCATGAAATATAACATCAATCAGCTAAATGACAAATCTTTTACTTGTATTAATTTATATATATATATATATATATATATATATATATATATATATATATATATATAATATATAAATATAAATAAATATATATATGTATAATTATTTATATATATATATATACTGTATATGTTTATATATGTATGAGTCCCGACAACGACCAAGTATTTATATGTGTCTGCATACATTAATGTTTGCGTTAGTACGATGAATGACAAAAGCGAATTTTAGTTTCCCCAAACACTTCCTGGGTAACACCAATACATGCAATCTACATAAACACAAATTTTTAAAACATTAATCAGTTTGTCTGACATCGGTAAAGCGTTTTCCCAGGGTCACAAACTCAATCTATCCAACCAATTATATATATATATATATATATAATCTTATAAATATAAGTAATTATCCAGAAAACCTTATGTTTTGGCTTGTAAATGAACAAAAATACCCAAGGAAAAATAATAAAAAATTAAGAACTTATTAAAATTCAGACGAAAACAATCGAAAATCCAAGCTCAGAGTCCAAAAAAAAAAAAAACCTCCAATAATATAACTGAGTAAAATAAAAATAACTAAGCAAAGTAATACGCTAAAGAGAAAAATCTAACTATATTGACCTAGAGATCCTACCTAGGTTCAAACATATAAATTATATATTATAAATTAATTGATTTAAAAATATATATATTTTCGCTACACAGTTCCAACCATGTTTCAAAAATACTTAAAAACCCTAATTTTATTTTAAAATAAATTAAAACACAAATTTCATCTTCATCTAATTACCGGGTTTTTAATACACAGCTAAAATATATATATTATAGAATATTCTACTAAATTGAACACAGGGTGTCTAATTTTCCTTATGAAATCATTAAGTTTTAGTAAATTGAGGATGTATTTTACAATGGTGACGTCAGTTGAATGGATGTCGTCTGAATTCAAAAAAAAAAAAAAAAAAAAAAAAAAATTGTTAACGGTAAAAATTTTCAACGTCATCTTTTAAAATTAAAGATTTTTTTTTACAATACTTTTATTTAACTACGATTTGAAATATTTTTCCTTTTTTAATTTTTATTTTACTATATTCTTTTTTATAACAGTTAAATGTATTAGAAAATATTAATTATTTTAACATTAAGTTTAAATATTATGCTAGGATTTACATTTTTTTTTTTTTTTTGTAATGACTATGACAATCTTGAAATGGTTACTTAATTTCACTGATTCATATAAACTTTTCTTTTTATATATAAACCTATTATAATATTTCATTTAAGTTTTGGTTTATTTTCGCTACACAGTTCCAACCATGTTTCAAAAATAGAAGCTAAAACCCCTAATTTTATTTTTGCAAATAAATTAAAAGCATTAGTTCTATTTCATCTTCAAGCGAATTTTGGAGTAACTTTTAAAATTACCGGGTTTTAAATACACAGCTAAAATCACGTTTCCATGGTTACAGAAATATTCTACTCAAATTGAACACGGGGTGTCTAGATTTTCCTTATGACAGTATCATTGTATCATTATTAGCTACATTTTGGTAAGGGGTGAGGATGTATTTTTCACTGAAACCTGACGTCAGTTGAATGGATGTCGTCTGAATTCAAAAAAAAAAAAAAAAAAAAATTGTTAGGTAAAAATTTTCAACGTCATCTTTTAAAATATATATATATATAAAAATATATATATATATATATATATATATATATAGTAAAGGTAACAAATCTGTTGGTATGTAATCAAAGTGGATCCTAGTAATATAAAATATTAAAATTGATCCACAAAAAGAGCTCAATGTATTATTAGAGAGCAAAAATTAATACCCAATAAAATCCAAAATCACCTCATATGGGGAATAAGGTTATTTTAAATGAGGAAAAAATAAAATCCGTCAATCTTATTCAACCCTGATATAGACTGAGTTCATGTCAGAAACAGAACTTTAACTGAGAAAGTTAAAAAAAAAATTGTCAAAAAAATTATAGAGAATTTATATACAGAATTTATTAATTTCAATGTTTCAGTCAAATGAAAGGCATGAGACAATGGTCAGGGAAGAGTAGAACATATTTGTCTTATTTTATAAAATTAATCCTGGATATTAATCTTATGACATTAAATTGGGGTTATATGAAGAATGAAATGTTAATTTAAAACTAAGAGCAGAATAAAAAAGGGTTTAAAAATTTTTTTAAATATATAAAAATATAAAGTATTTAAAAACTAAAGTAAAAAAAAATAATTTTCCAAAAACAAGTTAAATTTAAGAATAAGATATAATTAAAAAATAAATTTAAAATAAGTCATATTTAAATAATTTATATTTAAAAATAAGTAAAATTGTATTTAAAAAAAAATTTATTTAATACAAATAAATAAAATATAAATAAATATATTTATTTATATATTTATAAATATATATTATTTATATTTAATAAAAATAAATAAATATATATATATAAATAATTCCGAAAAAAAAAGTCAAATTGTGTTAAAAATCATTTTTAACCCAATTTGCCTTTATTTTCAGAATTATTTCTGGGAAATTTAACTATATATATATATATATATATATATATATATATGTATGTATATAAAGAGCAAATCCGTTGGTATGTAATACAAGTGTATCCTGAATTTTTCTTTATTTTCAGAATTATTTCTGGGAAATTTAAATATATATATATATATATATATATATATAGAGAGAGAGAGAGAGAGAGAGCAAATCCGTTGATATGTAATATAAGTGTATCCTGAATTTGTCTTTATTTTCAGAATTATTTCTGGGAAATTTAACTATATATATATATATATATATATATATATATATATTGGCTTAAAAATGACAACAGGAATAAATTCTTAATTCTTACCGACACGTTTCATCTTCTGACTTTATCAAGGCAAGCAATGAAAGCAAAATGTTTTGTAGCCATAATTACATCAAATCCAAAATTTAAAAAAGACGCTCATGCATAAGCCTCTTTCTGGATATGTGTGTGTGTGTGTGTGTGTGTGTGTGTGTGTGTGTGTGTGTGTGTGTGTGCGATCGTGCGTGTGTGTATGTGTGTGTGTGTGCGTGTGTGTGTGCGTGTGTGTAGGAGGTCTGAACAGGGCGTAGTCAGAAATGGTTGCAGAGACATGATGTCACTTGTTATAAACAATCAGTAAAGATAGATACTTACCCCTGACGCCCCTCGGTGGGCAAACATTTGTGGTTTTCGGGGTAGGCGGCCTGCTGGCTGTATGCAAGGTGAGTCAATGAACAACGGAAGAACACATACACCCACCAGAAGCGCAAGGTAAGAAACAAATATCAACAACTTCAAACCTGAAACAAAAAAAAGAATCACTTAAGAAAATTCAAAAATTGAATTTAAAATAAAGTCCTTCATGTAATGTGTGCCTAATTTTTTCTTGCCTTCATTCCTGACCACTGACAATACCTTTCTTCCTTATTTTCAATGCATTCCTATAGTAAAATCATTAGCAATGCATTTCCATTATACATATAATAGCCCTATTCTATAAGTAATGCTTGCCTTCATTCCTGACCACTGACAATCCCTTTCTTCCTTATTTTCAAAGCGTTCCTATAGTAAAATCATTAGCAATGCATTTCCATTATACATATTTTCCATTATATATTTAATCCCACCAGCCATGTTCATGTTGGCAACCATGGATCCATTTAATCCCACCAGCCATGCCATGCCCATGGTGGCAACAATGGATCCATTTAATCCCACCAGCCATGCCATGCCCATGGTGGCGATCATGGATCCATTTAATCCCACCAGCCATGCTATGTCCATGGCGGTGATCATGGATCCATTTAATCCCGCCAGCCATGCCATGTCTATCGTGGTGATCATGGATCCATTTAATCCCACAAACAATGCCATGTCCACAGTGGCAACTATGAATCCATT
This sequence comes from Acanthosepion pharaonis, assembly GCA_903632075.3. Taxonomy (NCBI): domain Eukaryota; kingdom Metazoa; phylum Mollusca; class Cephalopoda; order Sepiida; family Sepiidae; genus Acanthosepion; species Acanthosepion pharaonis. The sequence goes on along the minus strand of CAHIKZ030005323.1, from coordinate 773,124 downwards.
TAGTCTCACAAGCTATACATTGTTCATGGTGTCAATCATGGATCCACTTCATCCTAAGCAGCCATGCCATTTTGATAGTAGCAACCATGGATCAATTTAGTCCCACAAGCCATACAATCTTCATGGTGGTGATCATGGATCCACTTAGTCCCACTAGCCATGGCATGTCCATGGTAGCGATCATGATATCAACTTAGTCCGCCTAGCCATGTCATGTTCACAGTGGCGATCATGGATCCATCTAGTTCCACCAGCCATGCCATGTCCACAGTGGCAACTATGGATCGATTTAATCTCACCAGCCATGCCATGTCCAAGGTTGCAACTATGGATCCATTTAATCCCACCTGCCATGTTCATGTTGGCAACCATGGATCCATTTAATCCCACCAGCCATGCCATGTCCACAGTGGTGATCATGGATCCATTTAATCCCACCAGCCATGCAATGTCCACAGTGACAACCATGAATCCATTTAGTCCCACCAGCCTTACCATGTTGATGGTAGCAACCACGGATCACTTTTGTCTCACACGCTATACATTATTCACAGTGTCAATCATGGATCCACTTAGTCCTAAGCAGCCATGTCATGTTGATAGTAGCAACCATGGATCAATTTAGTCTCCACAAGCCATACAATATTCACAGTGGTGATTATGGATCAATTTAATCCCACCAGCCATGCCATGTCCACAGTGGCGATCATGGATCAATTTAGTCCCACAAGTCATAAAATGTTCATCGTGGCAACCATGGATTCATTTAGTCCCCCCAGCCATGCCATGTCCACGGTGGTGATCATGGATCCATTTAGTCCCACCAGCCATGCCATGTCAACAGTTGCAACCATGGATCCATGTAGTCCCACCAACCATGCCATGTCAATGGTGGAAACCATGGATCCATTTACTCCCACCAGCCATGCCATGTCCACGGTGGCAACCAGAGAGAGAGAGTGTGTGATTGAAAACTTGTGTAAATTGCGCAAAAATAAAAATAACACTGATATTCCTTTTTAATAGATTTATTTGCCAAAATTACACAAAAAATATCTTAAACACTAAAGAGTAAATTTAATTAAATAAAATCACCATTGGCTTCAACCACAGTCTACAGATGATTTTGGAATCTCCTGCATCTCTTATGGACAGTCTCCTTGTATATGTTGGTGAGTGCTGCCATAATCCTAACCCTCACTTCCTCTTTGGTATAAGAGAAGGATTTTTGTTGGTCTCTCACTCAACTGCACCCCACACATAATAATCAAGATGGTTACAGTCTCAGGGGTTAGATGGCCAGATGTAAGGGGTGATGTAGTCCCAGAAATTGACAGACATAGTATTTTCCAGCAGCCACCCTCTTGACCCAGGGCACCACTGCTTCCCTATGGCAACTGATGTAGGCCTCCATATGAGGCTCTTTAGGAATATAAATGGAGGCATAATGTCACCATCACTATTGATCACTTCAAACACTTCTTGATTAGGATTTTTCTTATTTTGGAGGATTTGAATCTGTCATTCGTGGTACAGTTATTAGTGTACAGGTTTATATGCCTGTTTCAAGACTGACCCTAGGACATACATCAGACACACAACCACAACTCTCTCATGTTGTCTTACATAATATCTTAATGACACCAGCACCAATAAAATCACCTTTTAACAACACACTGTACCACTAATACCAGATTCAAATCCTCTGAAATAAGAAAAATCCTAATCAACAATACCAAAATCCTCTACAGAAACAATTGCAAAAAAATGCTTACAAATTTTTGAAGCCATCACAATTAAAAACAATAAACCTAACATAAATAACATAGGATTTAATACTGACAGAAACATCTTAAACATATTTAATAACTAATCCTCCAAATAATAAATACCAACCACTTCTTAATTGCTAATGAACAACATGGCCAGGATGCCCCAAAATATTATCTATAAAAATAAAGAGCAACTTACTTCAATCCAAAACATACAGCAATTATGACGGTTGATGACAACCAAAAATGCTCAGCAAACACCAAGGACTGGGGCGTTTTTTCAACAAGTTTGACTCAAATATAAAGAAACTCATAAGAAAGCAAGAAAAATACTGAAAGAAAGATTATTAAACAGAAAAGTTGCATACTCTTTAATAATACATGCCTCAATAATGACATGCTGCCAATATATATATATATATATATATATATATATATATATATTAAAGTGGAACGTTTCGTCCTTTAGGACTCATCAGACTAAGTTTGTGTTTACTTAGTCTAATGAAGTCACATGAAAACTAATTTTTCCCACTTTGTCATACTATACTTCATACCCCTAAAATTGTTCTTGATATATGAAAAATGCATATTTTGTAATCCCATATATATATATATATATATATATATATATATATATATATAAAGTATATATATATATATATATATATATATATATATATATATATATATATGAAGAAATATAGTCTTAAGGTATGCTATATTTATGGGATAAAGTGTTCAATATCAGAGATAGAGCATGTGTAAATATATATATATATGTGTAAATATATATATATATCAAAGTATATATATATATATATATATATATATATATATATATATATATATATATATATATATATATATATATATATATATATATATATATATATATATATATATTTGGTTGGATAGATGTGAGTTTGTGACCTGGGTTTCAAGCGTCGTCAGAGTCTGACGATCACTAAAACGTGAAACCCAGAGTCACAAACTCACATCTATCCAACCAAATATGTTAGCTCTATCTCTGATATTGAGCACTTTCTAATAAGTACCGCTACATATAATATATAAATAATTATACATACTTATATTTATATACACTTTTCACACACATATATATATATATATATATATATATATATATATATATATATATATATATATATATCAAATATCATATATATATATATATATATATATATATAGATAGATAGATAGATCAGGAAGGATCTCAGCATGTGGCACCTTTGGAAAGTGCCTGAAAACCACACCAAATGTTGACCTAAGCCTTGTGAGTGAAAATGGGTGAGACGGAACTCTTGAGGGCCATCGATAGCTGTGCTAGCACAAAGCCACAAGCCATCATGGCTGAGGGCTTGAGTGTGCAGGCCTTGTTCAAATTGTGCTAGATAACATACTCTCTCCCAGAAACTGTAACTAAAGTCTGCTCAGCATAGTTGCAGTATAAACCAGAGGTTGGCTCTGTGGGTGTTAAGCAAAAACAAATTTGCATCTGTAATTGGGATTGCCTAACTGCCCTAGTAGACGGGTATCCTCAAATATGAGTGGCCAGCTATTACTATTATATCCTGCCTTTTATATATATATATATAAAAGGCAGGATGTGGGTGTGTGTGTGTGTGTAACGAATGCACGGCTGCAATTTTCAACAGATTTGCACCAAAATTTACATGCACATGTTCCAAGTTAGCGGGAAGGCCAAGACCGACTTTGCATTTCCCAACTCCCATCGATAGTGGAAATAATCGATTTTTTCATGCTTCTATGGCAATTTTCATGTAGTTTGCTGCCATTTTCTACTGGCCAGAGTGAGAGCCAATAGCTGGCTGCCATGAATAGGCAGGAAGATTCTATTGGCCAGCATGAGAGCCAACAGCTGACTGACATGAATGTTAACTAGCAAAAAAAAAAAACCGATAGTTGCATTCGTCACAAGTGGGAAAAATTTAAATCTGCATGGCACTTTACTCCAATTGGCTCATTTGCTTGCTTAAACTCAACGTTGATTCTGATTCCGCAGAACTGGATTGGGTGTGAAAAAGTATTTGTTGTTAACATTCTTTTTTTCATTCGGTTCTTCCAGTTACGAGTCCTTTTTTTTAAAGCTGATCGTTTTGTGTTCATTTTGTTTAGTTCTTTTTTTGTAACAGATTTAATGTTTAGTATAAAGCTTAGAAAAAATTCACAGTGCGAGATAGGCAAGAAGTAAGGCATGTAGCAACATCAGCACAGCAAAGGGCACTCCTTTAAAGGCAAGGAAGGGCAAAAATATTTTAAGTCAAGTGATAGCGATTGCTGTAGGAATCGTATGATTTTTGAATCAAGCACGGGCAATGCCGGGACATGCTGCTAGTATATATATATATATATATAAGACACATACATACATTTGTGAGTATGTCTTATATACATCTATCTATATATTTATTTTTAATTGGCTGATTTGGTCATGTATTAAAAATAGTTTTAAGTACTGAATCAATTTACAGCTCAAAAATAGCATGCATAGGAGCAATTAAGTTAATTTTAGCTTATGATTTAAATGCTGCAATGCAGTAGTTTATGTTGCCCTAGGCATTTAAATGTTTTAATAAACAAATTATGCCATTTCGAAGGCTTTAAACCTGCATCAATGTAATATAGTAAAAACGCTAAATAAAAGCTTATGAAGTTTTATTTGATTTCATTCTGCTAAAGTGCTGAAGAATGTTTATTTTATTGCGATAGATGGCTACAAGCTAGTGGGGGGATGGGATATGCTTATTTTATTACCACACATATCTTACTAATTAACCTACAGCTGGGGAAAGTTATAGATTTATAGATTTTGATAAACAAATAAATTATAATGTGTACATAAGATGGGGGATCAATTTTATATTACAATCAATATATAAATTGATCCCTCACTTTATGACCATGGTAGTTTCTAGACCTTTATATTCCCGAGAATGTAATTAAATTTAAAAGACATACCTGTGTAGCTAATCAGTATTTGACTGATTGGTTTGTTCATTCATTTTCTACAGCTTATCAACCTTTTGCAGGTTATTTAATGCCAAAAAATATTTTAGATTGTAAGAATATTTTTTTGAGATAGTAATGATTTAGTAATACAAGTTTTACTAATTAATCCATAGACAGGGGAGAAGAAATAGATTCATATCTAATCAGAATTTGATAAACAAAAAAGAAATTATAATGTGAACATAAATTGGGGGATCAATTCTATATTACAATCAATATAAAAACTGATCCCTCATTTTGTGGCCACTGTAGTTTCTATAACTTTATATTCCAGTGAATGTAAATAAATCCAAGACATGCCTGTGTGGCTAATCAGAATTTCATTGATTGATTCATTCATTTTCTATGGCTTATCAATAAACAAGAAATTATAAGGTGGATATAAAGTGGGAGATCAATTCTATATTACAATCAATATATAAACTGATCCCTCACTTTATGGACACGGTAGTTTCTATACATTTCTATTCCAGAGAATGTAAATAAATCTAAAAGACAGGCATGTGTAGCTAATCAGTATTTCATTGATTGGTTTGTTCATTCATTTTCTACAGCTTATCAACCTTTTGCGAAAGAGAATCAGTCAAATAAATTGTAATATAGTAACAACTCTAAGTAGAGGCCTATGAAGCTTTATTTGATTCATTCTGCTTTAGTGCTGAAAATCTTTTATTTTATTGTGATGGATGGTTACACGCAAAAGGAGAGATAGGGTGTAATTATTTTATTACCACAATCTACCCTTATATTGGAAAAAACACCCTTAAGTTAGGTATGATTCAGACTACTCCGCAATGAAAAACAATGCAGCAAACCAAGGCTGAATTTGCCTTTTTTTAGAAATGTGCATCTTCGACACAAATCTTTCATAGCTCATATCAGCTGAATTTATTTTTGTACTTCAAACATGAAGTAATTTCTAACAATGGATTTTATTTTAAAGCCAACATCATTTCTTAATGCCCCTAGCTTAAATTTAATTTCCTTTAATATAAGATTGATTCAGGTATGAACACACTGAAAGGCACAATTTCAAATGCCCAGGCCAGTAGACATCAATTCTTCATTTTTTCATGTATCATGTCCTTTCAGGATGTAAGTGATCATGGCTCTCCAGAATTTTCTACCCTTTGTAGCTTTTCATTTTACAGGCTGTCAGAGATGATCCAGGTATCAGCACACACCAAGTGACTCGAGTATGTTGTACACCCCATAGTACCACAAGGAGGGTACTTCAAGAGCAACTTCTGTATCATTTACAATGTGTGCAGGGTCTTCTGACATCTGATCATTCACCACACAAGAACTTTTGCCGATGGTTTATTGCACAAACTGCCAATCCATTGTTTGTCTCTTCAGTCTTGTTTACGGATGAAGCGACATTTGAAAGAGATGGAATAACAAATTTATACAACCAACACTTGTGGGCTGATCGGAATCCCCATGGTAGAATACAGGCTAGACACCAGCATCAGTTTGCAATTAATGCATGGGTTGGAATTGTAGGTGACTGTCAGGTAGGTTCATATGTTCTCCCAGCATGTCTTACATGAGCTGTCTACAGGGATTTTATTACAAACACACTTCCAAACCTGCTAGAGGATGTACTCCTGCTAATATAAATATGGTTCATGCATGATGAGGTTCCAGCACATTTTAGTCACATTGTTTGCAAAGCACTGGTTGACATCTACCCTGAAAGATGGAGAAGTAGGGGAGGACTAGTTCCATGGCCTGCACATTCTCCTGACCTCAGTCCTTTGGATTTTTATCTGTGAGGCCACTGAAAACAATTGGTTTATGCAACAGACATTAATAATGCAGAAATGCTTCATCAATGTGTCATGGTGGCCTGTGAAACCATTTGGCACTGTGTAGGGATAATTTGAAAGGCCATGATTGCGTCTAGCATGAAACAACCTGTCACCTCTGAGTTTTTCAATGTTCAATTTTCATATTTATATATATATATATATATATATATATATATATATATATATAAAAATATATGTAAATATTATACTCGAGTAAGGTGCAAATTTTTATGATCAGTTTTTTTATGCAAAAACTTAGTGGGTGCACTATGAAAAGGTAATTTTCTTGAAGAGGTTAAAATCATGACTTTTCAGCGTCATGTTATACACCATATATATATATATATATATATATATATATATATATATATATATATATATATAAATGTAATTTTATAATCAGTTTTTTATGCAAAAAGTAGTGGGCACACTCTATGCAGGTAATTTTTTTCTTAAAGAAGTTAAAACCATGCATTAGCTAAAACAAAATTATGGGATCTAATCTGATTCTTGTATCAGATATTTTATGGTAACTGGTTTTTCTCACCAACATGGTGAGAAAATGTGCTTATATCAAATACTTCATAAGTATGATGGCATATCAAATAACTCAGCCACTTGTATAGTTCACTACCCCTTGGTATATAGGTTAGCCTTTTTGGCTGGCTGCCAGTCTAAGAGAAAGATCACTGATTTCTAACTTGGCTTAGATGGGACTCCTTCATCACCTTTGTTGCAACCTTTCAAGTGGTCACCAGTTTCATCCTTGTGATGAAGGTGGATGATCTGCAGTTTGGTAATCAGCTTCGGGATCATCAGAAAAAGATTCAGAACCCACAGATAGTAACTTTTTCTTGGTGAGAATTATGAACAGCAACAGCAGTAGAAAAAGAAACCTCAGTGAGTACAGTCAAGCATAACAAGCTGCAGCAGTAGTCATCAACAGGCAGGTTAGGTTTAAGGTTCCAAGTTCTCCACTCAGGATTGTCCCACATAACAATAAACTATTGGGTTAAATCATTGGTTGATGAATTTGGTGATATAGTAATTTTGTGTTCAATTCCATGAAAACAGTGGGGAGCAATAACTGGACAGGAACTACATAAAAACTAGACAAGATATGCTTAAACATTGTCAGTGGAATGAGAAGACTGTGTGGGTGATGCCATGGATACCGGCACAAAATGAGAAATAGGAAAGACATGTTTGAATTCCAGTCAAGTTCATTACATTATACACAAATACCGGTGGGGAAAATATGAATCCATCTCTTCTTCCCCTAGCTATTGGTTAAATATCAGGACAGACTGGACTCTCTAGCCATGGTTGGTAATCAGTCTAGGAGAAGGAACTCTGAATTCAAAACCATAACAATAGTCCATGATCCCTGACTCTCAGCAATGATGATGGGAAGAAACAAAATACAAAGATATAACAATATATACTTACCAAAACGCTCCAAAATGTACCACTGTTTGACTAAAATCCATGTGAGCAGAGTCACAATAAAAATCAGACCAATGTGAATAAAAGGACCAACAATCTGAAAGAAAGAAAAATATTTTCCTTTAGAGATTTTTATTACTTCAGTGAGTTTAAGAATACTAGATCTACTACTACTAGATCTACTACTACTAGGTGTGAAGTATGTTATGCACATTGAAGTGAACCACCCTCATTCCCTTTGTATTTCACTGGTGAGATGTAAGTTTTCACCTGAGCAGATTCTCCCCATGAACCACTGCATTGTGGAACCTATTCCCCAAAAAGATGCTTCCTCGATCATTTCAATCTTAAACTGTTCAAGTTTAGGATTAACCATTATCTTCCCCACATATAGAGATAACAAAAAGACAAAATTTATTAAGAGCTACAATGAACAGGAAATTGTGGAGAGCCATGATCAGCAACGTCCTGAAGAGATACGACATATAGAAGAAGAAGAAGGAGCTTGTGTAAATGGTTGGCAGAACAGGGATTAGGAGAGATAAAAAAAAGACAAAATTTATTAAGAGCTACAATGAACAGGAAATTGTGGAGAGCCATGATCAGCAACGTCCTGAAGAGATACGACATATAGAAGAAGAAGAAGGAGCTTGTGTAAATGGTTGGCAGAACAGGGATTAGGAGATAAAAAAAAAAAGACAAAATTTATTAAGAGCTACAATGAACAGGAAATTGTGGAGAGCCATGATCAGCAACGTCCTGAAGAGATACGACATATAGAAGAAGAAGGAGCTTGTGTAAATGGTTGGCAGAACATGGGTTAGGAGAGATAACAAAAAGACAAAATTTATTAAGAGCTACAAATGAGAGGAAATTGTGGAGAGCCATGATCAGCAACGTCCTGAAGAGACACGACATATAGAAGAAGAAGAATGAGGATGTGTAAATGGTTGGCAGAACAGGGATTAGGAGAGATAAAAAAAAGATAAAATTTATTAAGAGCTACAAAGGACAGGAAATTATGCAATTTCAGTCCCCCTATATGGCATAATGAATCTGGACAATTCCTTATAGATAAAGAAGCGACTTGAGGCAATAGATATGTGGTTCTACAGAAGGATGCTGAGAATACAATGAACTGAACATGTGAGCAATGGCAAAATTTTAGAGAAAATAGAAACAAAAATGAAACCTACGCATAACATCAAGAAGAGACAGTTGAAATGTCTGGGGTACACAATGAGAAAAAGGGGCTTGGAAAATTTGATACTCGCAGGACAGATTAATGGCAAGATGAACAGAGGAAAAAAGTTCATAGCCTACTAAATGAGCATGAGTAAATGGCTGGCAGAACAAATTTTTAAGATAGATAACAAAAAGACAAAATATATTCAGTGCTACAAAGACCAGAAAATTGTGGAGAGCTATAGTCACCGACATCCTGAAGGAATACAGCATATGGAAGAAGAAGAAGAAGACTATATGTTATCCTTCATATTATTATCCACAGACACATTGGGATAGCCAACATTGCCTTCCAAAAGCTAAGCAAAGTATAAAGAAACAGAAAAATTATTAAACAATTGTACAATTTCAGTTCCCATATATGGTAATTGTTGTGTGGGAACCTAATGAAGATGAACTCATCTAAAACAAGGACGTAAAATAGTGGTATGTCAAAAGACAATGTCCTGAAGTTCTTGACCTTCAACCGTATAACAAGAGAGAGGAACCTGAAAGGGGCAAGGTTTCGTCTGGGGAGGTAGACAGGGCCTTGTCTAATCGGCCTTCAAAGGTTTTTTACAGCCTACGGGCTCGGAGAAACCCACAATAAAACCGGCTTAGGAGAAATGATAAATACCAAGAAGTTCTGAGCTGAGTTAGTTATAGACTACTCAGGCGATATTTGTTTACCAAATTTACTTACCAACCCTAATAAACCCCATTTTATTGTTACATGTTATTTGGCGTTTGTCTTTATTAACCCAAATTAACATCATAACAGCAATGAATGCGGGAAAATTTCCTCACAGATGAAAAAGAGACTTTGGGCAAAAGATATGTGGTTCTACAGAAGGATAATGAGAATACCATGAATAGAACATGCAAGCAATAAGAAAGTTTTTAAAAAAATGGGAACAACAAAGGTCACTTATATTTCAAATCAGAAAGTGATAGTTGAAAACAGCTTAAATTTCTGAAACAGAGTGAGGAAAGAGTGCTTGGAGAACTTGACACGCCACAGGATATAGAGACTGCAAGTGGGAAACAGGGAGTAACCTACTGAATAAGCTTGAGAAAATGGATCACAGAACCTGGAATGGGAGGAGTAGCAAAGAGATAAGCATTACTTGGAGTTACAATGTATAGAAAGACGTGGAGAGCCATAATTGCCCATTTAGTGAAAGGACGCTGTATGTAAAAGGAAATTAGCAATGTTAGATTCTATTATGCAAATCAATATTTCCAAAATAAAATTGGTATCAGCCAACAAACGTTGGTAAACATTTCAGTATATACTTCTTTTTATATAATTTATTTTTGTTAATCGTTTCACCCCAAGCAAGAAGGAAATGTCACTAGTATGCAGGGGAGGGTTGAGAGAGCGAAAGTGAAAGAGAAGACTGATAAAAAGGAGGATTGAAAAAACATGAAAGATTATTCTTAATAGTTTTAAATAGTGGCTATCCATTATTAAGGACATGGAAATTTCATTGTGGCATCTTTGCAATTTTAGAATAGAATACAAAGGAATTCATAGATTTGAATAAAAAAAAAAGAAATCTTATTCTTATAGTTTTAAATAATGGCCCCATTAGTAAATGATGGAAATTCCATTGTGGGCATCTTTTGTAATTTACAAATAGAATACAAAGGAATTCAGATTTGAATAATAGCAGAAAAAAAGAAATCCTATTCTTTATAGATAGATTAAGATAGGAAAAATTCCATTGAAAATATATTCATAGATTTCAATGCTACAAAAAAAAAGAAACATTCTTTAAACTTTTAAATAGTGGCCTATCCATTACTAGCAGGACCCATGGAAATCACCCGACATCCTGAATAGAATACAAAGGAATATGGAATAATAGAGAAAAAGAAATATATTTTGAAACTTTTAAATAGTGGCTATCCATTACTAGCAGGACCCATGGAAATTCCATTAGGGATCTTTTTGCAAAAGGAATTCATTTTGAATAATAGAGAAAAAAAAAAATTTCTTATACTTTTAAATAGTGGCCTATCCATTACTAGCAGGACCCATGAAAATTCCATTGTGGGCATCTTAAAAATAGAATACAAAGGAATTCATAGATTTGAAACTTTATAAAATTGGCCTATCCAATTTCCCATGGAAATTCCATTGTGGGCATCTTTGCAATTTAGAATAGAATACAAAGGAATTGATTTGAATAATAGAAAAAAAAAAATCCTATTCTTTATACTTTTAAATAGTGGCCTATCCATTACTAGCAGGACCATGGAAATTCCATTGTGGCACTTTGCAATTTAAATAGAATACAAAGAATTATAATTTGAATAATGAGCCTATTCTTTATACTTTTAAATAGTGGGCTATCCATTACTAGTGGGACCCATGGAAATTCTTGAGCTTTAGAATTACAAAGGAATTCATAGATTTGAATAATAGAAAAAAAAGAAATCTATTCTTTATACTTTTAAATAGTGGCCTATCCATAACTAGGGGACCCATGGAAATTCCATTGGAAATTCAGGCATCTTTTGAATTTAGGAAAAGAATACAAAGGAATTCATAGATTTGAATAATAGAGAAAAAAAAAACCTATTCTTTATACTTTTAAATAGTGGCCTATCCATTACTAGCAGGACCCATGGAAATTCCATTGTGGCATCTTTTGCAATTTAGGAAAAGAATACAAAGGAATTTTTGAATAATAGAGAAAAAAGAAACCTATTCTTTATACTTTTAAATAGTGGCCTATCCATTACTAGCAGGACCCATGGAAATTCCATTGGCATCTTTTGCAATTTAGGAATAGAATACAAAGGAATTCCATAGATTTGAATAATAGAGAAAAAAAAGAAATCCTATTCTTTATACTTTTAAATAGTGGCCTATCCATTACTAGCAGGACCCATGGAAATTCCATTGGGGGCATCTTTGCAAATTTAGAATAGAATACAAAGGAATTCATAGATTTGAATAATAGAGAAAAAAGAAATCCTATTCTTTATACTTTTAAATAGTGGCCTATCCATTACTAGCAGGACCCATGGAAATTCCATTGTGGGCATCTTTGCAATTTAGAATAGAATACAAAGGAATTCATAGATTTGAATAATAGAGAAAAAAAAAAATATTCTTTTATACTTTTAAATAGTGGCCTATCCATTACTAGCAGGACCCATGGAAATTCCATTGTCTCTTTGCAATTTAGGAATAGAATACAAAGGAATTAGATTTGAATAATAGAGAAAAAAAAGAAATCCTATTCTTTATACTTTTTAAATAGTGGCCTAATTACTAGCAGGACCCATGGAAATTCCATTGTGGGCATCTTTGCAATTTAGAATAGAAAAAAGGAATTCATAGATTTGAATAATAGAGAAAAAAGAAATCCTATTCTTTATACTTTTAAATAGTGGCCTTCCATTACTAGCAGGACCCATGGAAATTCCATTGTAATATCTTTGCAATTTAGGAATAGAACATGGAATTCATAGATTTGAATAATAGAAAAAAGAAATCCTATTTTTATAAAATAAATGGCCTATCCATTACTAACCCATGGAAATTCCATTGTGGCATCTTTGCAATTTAGGAATAGAATACAAAGGAATTCATAGATTTGAATAATAGAGAAAAAAAAGAAATCCTATTCTTTATAAAATAGTGGCCTATCCAATTTAGCAGGACCCATGGAAATTCCATTGTGGCATCTTTGCAATTTAGAATAGAATACAAAGGAATTCATAGATTTGAATAATAGAGAAAAAAAGAAATCCTATTCTTTATACTTTTAATAGTGGCCTATCCATTACTAGCAGGACCCATGGAAATTCCATTGGGATCTTTGCAATTTAGGAAAAGAATACAAAGGAATTCATAGATTTGAATAATAGAAAAAAAAAGAAATCCTATTCTTTATACTTTTAAATAGTGGCCTATCCATTACTAGCAGGACCCATGGAAATTCCATTGGGGCATCTTTGCAATTTAGGAATAGAATACAAAGGAATTCATAGATTTGAATAATAGAGAAAAAAAAAAAGAAATCCTATTCTTTATACTTTTTAAATAGTGGCCTATCCATTACTAGCAGGGACCCATGGAAATTCCATTGTAATCTTTGCAATTTAGGAATAGAATACAAAGGAATTCATAGATTTGAATAATAGAGAAAAAAGAAACTCCTATTCTTTATACTTTTAAATAGTGGCCTATCCATTACTAGCAGGACCCATGGAAATTCCATTGTAATATTTTGCAATTTAAGAATACAAAGGAATTCATAGATTTGAATAATAGAGAAAAAAGAAATCCTATTCTTTATACTTTTAAATAGTGGCCTATCCATTACTAGCAGGACCCATGGAAATTCCATTGTGGGGTATTTTGCAATTTAGAAATAGAATACAAGGAATTCATATTTGAATAATTTTCTTTATACTTTTAAATAGTGGCCTATCCATTACTAGCAGGACCCATGGAAATTCCATTGTAGGCATCTTTGCAATTTAGGAATAGAATACAAAGGAATTCATAGATTTGAATAATAGAGAAAAAAAAAGAAATCCTATTCTTTATACTTTTAAATAGTGGCCTATCCATTAAAGCAGGACCCATGGAAATTCCATTGTGGCATTTTGCAATTTAGAATAGAATACAAAGGAATTCATAGATTTGAATAATAGAGAAAAAAAGAAATCCTATTCTTTATACTTTTAAATAGTGGCCTATCCATTATTAAGGGACCCATGGAAATTTCATTGTGGGCATCTTTGCAATTTAGGAATAGAATACAAAGGAATTCATAGATTTGAATAATAGAGAAAAAAAAATCCTATTCTTTATAGTTTTTAAATAGTGGCCTATCCATTACTAGCAGGACCCATGGAAATTCCATTGTGGGCATCTTTGTAATTTACAAATAGAATACAAAGGAATTCATAGATTTGAATAATAGAGAAAAAAGAAATCCTATTCTTTATACTTTTAAATAGTGGCCTATCCATTACTAGCAGGACCCATGGAAATTCCATTGTGGGCATCTTTGCAATTTAGGAATAGAATACAAAGGAATTCATAGATTTGAATAATAGAGAAAAAAAAGAAATCCTATTCTTTATATTTTTAAATAGTGGCCTATCCATTACTAGCAGGACCCATGGAAATTCCATTGTGGGCATCTTTGCAATTCAGGAATAGAATACAAAGGAATTCATAGATTTGTATAATAGTGAAAAAACTGAAATCCTATGACAGTTTAAAAAATTCAGTGAACACATTTTATTTTTAAATATTGTCCTACCTATAATAATAATTTAAATAATGATTATAATAAACACATAAAACATTTATGTTTGAACAAATAATATAAAGAACATGACGAAGAATTACGTAATTACAAAAGAATCATCTTTAGCATCTGAATCAAAGAATTCCTGTTTCATAGAAAAGTCTTGTAGTCCAACAAAATATTTTTTTTCCTTTTCATAAATTAACACATTCTCAGTTTGACAGAGTTCATTACCTTTTTGATTCCCTAACTCCACTGCCAGTAAAAGAAACAGACTCATCGTCCCAGTTCAGTTGTGCATAACCTCTTGGGTCAGCTGATGTCAAATTTGATTTACAAACAAGATACCAGAGAAAAATGTTTAGAGAGAATGAAGAGAAAAATGGCCAGAACTGATTTGCTTTCAAGACATTTCTGAGGAGAGTCAAAAGTCAGATAATCAAACCATCTCCAAGTGTCACTTGACATTATTTCCATTCTGTTTTGTTCCTGTTTGAATAGTAAAAGTCTTGAGCTTTGGCTTGTGTTATAAAGTTCTGCGAAACAACAAAATTATTATTCATTTAGTTGTTCCAAGAGGAAAGCCTGAATTTTTGCAAATTTGCAACCACAAAAATGATTTAGAATCCCAAATAAACACTTAGCACGTAAAACCTAAGACAGAGGTTCATAATTGTCTTGACATTAATCTCCCTGAAAATGTTTGCACTGAATTTGATTTAATGTCTAATGAATATAATCACTTCTGCAGGACTGAAAATCATCAGTCACCACACACACAGAGAAGTTATTCACATGTTTGTTTATTTTTTATTAATTCACCCCAAGCAAGATAATAAAGCCACTAAGATGCAAGGGGTTACTGAGAGTGAAGAAACAGAGAGAACAATAAAAGAATTCAAAGAGATAGCAGGTAACAATTGAAATTGCATTTAAATTCCTGAAGATCATAGCTGACAAGAAAGAATTAAGGTAGAAGAGAGTTCCACAAGGAAGAAATGCAAAGGAAGAAACTATCAGCATAGAACTTACATTTAAAACAAGCAATTTCAAAATTGAAATGATGAAACTTAACAGCCAATCTATCTTAAATTCAGGAAGTGTAAGTATCTAAACAAAAGCTCATCAGAAAAATATCCATGTAAATATTAATAGGGAAGCTAGTGGGAAGGTGACTGAAGCAGAGATGTCAGCTCATGACTAATAATATTGCAGATTCTCCTTTGGATTTTATCAGGAATCTCTAAATATATAGCAGGAGCACCAGACCATATGTATCTTTAAAAATCATTGTTATATAATTTATATTTCTTACTAGTAATGTTGCAACTTCTTAGATTTTTAAATTTCAAGAAACTGGATTTTAAAATTTGGATTTTATCAAGAATCTCTAGATATATTATAAAAGCATCAAATGTGGCAACAATATTTTATACACAGGCAAATGGTAGACTTATAAATGTGCAAGTTAGATTTGTAGCAATACAATTTTTCACACATCCTTAGGAAATAAATAGATTCTTTTTCCTTTTAAGTCAATTTAATGACCAGAGTTTCTTAGGAATCTTGCTCCAGTCAATCTTTGAGTCAATTAAATGACCAAGATTTTTCAGGAATCTTGTCTCCAGCCTGCCTTTGAATTGGCAAACATAAAATTTTGTTAGTGATTTTAGATAGTCCTTTGAAAAACTGACTACTCAAAGCTGAATAGGTGGTCTTCTTTTCCAGAACATAAGTAATGTATAGGGGTGGTTGAATCCCAGCCAGTATCAATATAATGAGTGGTGAGTGAAGCAGTCAGTCAGGAAGTCGGCAGTAAGGAGGAAAAGACCAGCAGCGAGTAAGTCAGCGGTCATTGAGACACTCAACACTGAATGTAATGGTCTTTTTTCCATGGCTGGAAGTTAGTAAGATAGCAATTCACCTTCTTGAAGCCAAAGGAAGACCTTGCCAATTAAGTGAGAAATTGAATTGTGTGAAACTTCACAACCAGTGTCTTGAAAAGGATTTGCTGTTATTCAATCATGGCTAGTGAGACAAATTTGTGAACATAGCAAGCCGAGTTTATATGCATAGAGCTGACTTTGGCTGTCATCACAGCTTGTGCAGTGATATGCAAAACAGAATGGTCACAGACTCTTGCATGATACAGTGAACTGCCTTTTCAAGTAAGAGACTCGGTAATTTGCTGCGTATGTGGAAAAGACTGTGCCACAGTTGGTGGATTAAAATATCATATCAAAGCACGCCAAAAATATTACTGTCACACCTATTGAAAGAGGTGCCCAATGTTGCCACATCTGCACAAGAGAATGTAAGTCTCTTGCAGAACTAAAATGTCAAATCTGCATTGCTTATATCTGAGGATAAATATAGTGATGACATTACTTGAAATAGAATTGCAGCCATCATATTATATATATATATTTATTTTAATCATTTCACCCAATGCAAGGCAGTAAAACCACTAAGATACAAGGGGTTACTGAGTGTGAAAGAATAAAAAAAAAGAGAAACATTATTAAGGAGCAAGAACAATAGAAGAATAATCAGGAAGACAGTAGATAACAATTGATATTGCATTTAAATTTTTGAAGATTGGCTGGAAAGCATGGAGTCAGAAAGTTCCACAAACTAAAAGTACAAGAAAAGAAACTGTTAGCATAGAACTTATTGTTGCATCGAACCAATTCAACCCTAAAATGGTGAGACCTTGCTGCCAATCTAGTACTGTATTTAAATTCATAAAGTCTAGGTATGACAGCAAAGAGTTCAGTCCAACAATTATCATGAAAGTATTTATAGAAAAACATTTTATTTCTTTTATAAATGGCTGGGCATGTCTAGCTGATTCCATTCAGTTTCTTTAATAATAAAAAAGAAAAGTATAAAGAAACTCTTAGCATAGAAATTACAGTTCCATTTAGCCATTTCTACTGTAAAATGATGAGACCTTTCTGCCAATCTAGTACTGTATTTAAATTCATAAAGTTTTGGTACCATAGCGAAAAATGATATTTATTTCTGCTTCAATGCAAAAAGTATGGCACAAGGCCAAAAATGGGGAATGGGGAAAAAGACGGTCTTCTGCTATCTTTACTTTAATCTTAGCTAGCCATAAACACTAACCCAAACATACCACAATATTCCATACACTAAAACAACACATTCTTATTTACCTTTCTTAATACATCCACCATAATACCTCATTGTCTCTATGAAAATCCTAACTAATCCCCATATGTACAATTCATTGTGGTGTGTGGGGAATAAAACAGCAATTTAAAAATTAGCCCCAATAAGTATTCCCAATATAAAACAAAACTATTTACAAGAAACTAAAAAAAATAATGTACCATAGTGAAGAGCTCATCTGAATAATTACTATGAAAGTATTTATAGAAAAGGCACAGGGAAGTAATTTTATGGCAGTAGGAAAGTGACTGAACCTGAGATGCCAGATCTTTGGATATCTGTCTATATTTCTGAGATGAGTTATTATGTACATTATTTACATTATTCGGGCTATTGTCCTCATCTTTGTCGCCATATTTATCACAATGTTTTGGCCGTTGTACGCTCCAGCCTTCTTCAGGTGGTTGAAATGTAGAAATGAACCCTTTATTTCACTCACTGAGGTAGACTGTTCTAGTTCCACGTGCCATGTTTAATGGATGTCAGTTATCAGTTAACTCCTGTTAATTTCCTTCTCCAAGTTCTCCACTGACTTAACTGGGTATTGAACTCACACTCTTTGGGTCCTCTCACTGGATCTAACTAACACCTTTATCCACTGTGCCATGTGTCCTTAAGGACCCAAAGAGTGTGAGTTCAATACCCGGTTAAGGCAGTGGAGAACTTGAAGAGGAGAATTAACAGGAGGTAACTGATAACTGACATCCATTAAACATTGCAGATGGAACTAGAACAGTCTACCACAGTGAGTGAAATAAAGGATTCAATTCGACATTCCAACCACCTCAAGAAGGCCGGAGTGTACAATGGCTGAAACGTTGTAATAAATATGGTGACAAAGATGTGGACAATAGTCTTCTTTGGATTTTATCAAGAATCTCTAAATATATAGCAGGAGAACCAAACTATATATGGCAGCAATATTCAAAGCAAGGCTAGATTTACAGATATGTAGGATAGATTCTGGAGAGATTTTGCTGTAGACATTTTTTTTCTAATAAATCAAAGATGGCAAGAACTTTTTGGATTCTCTTGTATAACCATGAAACATAACGACATATATTCCTTATACATGGTGTCCATAAAGTTCGTGTGCACTTTAAAAAATTTATAACTTTATTTGTATTTGTGATAGAAATAATCTGTAAAAAATGTTATAAAGTTTAATGTACCTAGTTTTAAGTATAGCTAAAATAATTAATGTGATTTCAGGCATTACTGTAAATTAGTTGGAAAAAGTTTTCCGTGAACTGCAAAATCGTATTACCCTTTGTATTGCTAATGATGGAGGACATGTGGAAACTTAAATAAAATTTCAATAAAACCTTAAAAAATATAGATTTATTTCTTTCTAATCCTTTTTACAAATTATTTCTATCGCAAATACAAATAAAGTTATAAATTTTTTAAAGTGCCCACGAACTTTATGGACACTCTGTATTAACGGAGATAAAACATTTTTGAGTGTAATGATCTTTTTTTTTACTTTCAAAAGCAACTGATGAGAAACAAAATGGCTGTTCAAATATTTTTTAACAACTATTGCATATCCTTCCTATTTTTAGACACAATTGCCCAGATTTTCCCTTGAGAACTGTATTTCTATCTCAGCTTATCATATGTCTGGGGATATGTGTCTGGATGCACACAATAGATTTCAGAAACTGATATACCTTGCTAGCAGCATCAGAATACAAGACAATTTTCCCACCTGTTTTCTAAATGCATTGCACATGATAAAGTAAAAAACAAAAACAAATGAATAAATATATATCAACTGCATTCTGCTGTTAACGAGCAGGTGGAAAATAATGCAGCCCTATCATTTCTCTGCCTACACACAACGTTAGAGTCTCTCGTATATGAAATTGCAGCAACACTTAAGAATTCACTCAGAAGGAATACAATCAGAAATTATTATGCAAAAACTTAAAAATTAATTAATTAACAATGATTTATTATAGTTAATTAATAATAATTATTGTTAATTACTGATAATTATAATAATTATATATAATTGTATGGTTAATTAATAATTACTGTTATTAATTACTAATTATAATTATTATAGTTAATTATTATTATTGATTAACTAAAATAATAAAAGCATTGATTAGTTATAATTATTAATAGTTAATTATTAATAACTATAAATTAATAATTATTTCCTTAATCATTTCACCCCAAGCAAGGCAATAAAGCTACTAAGATGCAAGGGGTTACTGTGTGCTAGAGAATATGAGAAAAATATACTGTTAAGGAAACGGACAATAAAAGAACAGGAATTAAGAAGACAGTAGAAAACAATTGACACTGCATATAATTTTTTGAAAATCAAACTTGATTGGAAAGCAAAAAGCTGGGAGAGTTTTCTACAAGCAAGAAGTGCAAGAGAAGAAACTGTTAGCATAGGATTTACAGTTACATCTAGCCATTTCAACTGTAAATGGTGAAGACCTTGTCACTAATCTAATACTGTGCTTAAATACATAAGTTTTAGGTACCATGGCGGAAAGTTCAACAGAATAATTACCATGAAAATATTTATAGAAAAGGCATATGGTGGTGGGAAAGTGACTGAAGCTGAGATGACTCCTGGCAAGAATTCATCTTTGTGTCCAACCTAGCCAGACAGGTTAATGGGTAGAAGCCAAACAAAACTTTAGTCACCTCGAGGAGCAAACCTCAATGAAATTCTGGAAATAGAAAACTGATTCCTTATCCAATATTCATACACGTTTGAAATATTATAACACAATGTTAAAAATATGTACACTGATGTGCCAAAAGTCATTGAAAAGCAGTAGGAAAAGATAATATATAGTGCCATCATAACAGGGTGCTCCCGTAAACACCATGACACCAGATATTATGCTTTACCTGAGCATCAGACATGGCTAATTAGACCCTGGAAGACTGGCTACTTACAGTATAGACCAGATGTTCTCAACCAAAGGTAAATTTACCCCTAGGGGGTTAAGAAATTATATAGTCGGGGGTAAATAATTGAAGTACCTGATAATTTTAAAAAACTGCCTGAAAGCCGATGATGATATGATAGTAACATTATCAGAAACAGCTCCTCGTATAAACAAACAGATTGACTCAATGAATCAGCAGTTTTCCCATTGATAATGCTTCTGATGTTTCTCTTCATTAGTTTTTGTAATACAAATTAACTTCATAATTTTCTATTTAGAAAACGTTTGATTTTCTTCTTTTTTTGATACGAATGTATAATACTATTTTTATACAAAACCTAAAGTCCTAAACAATAAAAAGGTTCTTTCTAACCTTGTTTTTCTGTCACTTTATGACATTGATGTACAAATGAATGATGGATTACTAATTTTGTGATCAGAATACTGAATTTTTACTAATTTTTAGTATTTGTCAGTATTTTTTATTTCTGTTTGGTATTTTTTACTAATGACTAATTTGCACAATTTTTAGTCACAAATTAGTCAGTACTAATCATAATCATTCATTCAAAAAAAAATTTTTTTTAGTATTTTCCAAAAATTTTTTAAATTGCCAAAAACAAAAATGCTAAAAAAAAATTTTTTTTTGAATGAATGATTGATTAGTATTAATTTGCAGATCTACTAATACAGCAGATAAAATGAATAATTTTTTTATTAATGACTACAAACGTTAATAAAAATACTGAATTTTATACAGAGTACTAACTTATACAAAAAAATTAGTAGATTAGTACTAAATAAGAAATCAGTATTTTGAGTGTCGCTTAGTATTTTTTTTAGGCACAGTATTTTGACTAAAAAAAAACCCTTAGTATTTTGAATGAAAAAATCATTCATTCATTTAGTCATGAAATTGTACATCAATGCTTTATGATGGCTATGAATTTTTTGTATGGGAGTAGGGGGGGGTAAATGGAGAAATACATAAAGCCAAGGGGGTCAATGATGGAGGAAAGGTTGAGAATGGCTGGTATAGACTAATGAATCATGTTTCCAATTGTTAGGGGCTGTTTGTTTTTATAAGTGTGGCAAAGAGGCCATAGAACTCTAAGCTTAGTAAATACTGAGCCTATGTAAAAGCCAGGATCAAGATTTTCAAGGAAGGCATGCCCTCTCCACTTGGAAAATTGGCACAACATAATCTTCCTACCTCTGTTTGGCTTTGTCTAAGCTTAATAATTACTGAGATAAGATAAAAACCAGGATTAAGAAAGATGATTTTCAAGGCAGGCATGCCCTCCCCACTTGGATGATCGGCACAACACAATCTTCCTACCTCCATTTGGCCTCATACTATACTAAACTAAGCTTGGTAAATACTGTGACAAGATGAAACCCAGGATCAAGAAAAATGATTTTCAAGGCAGGCATACCCTCCACACTTGGATGATTGGCACAATACAATCTTCCTCCATTTGGCCATGTGATATACTAAACTAAGCTTAGTAAATATTGTGACAAGATAAAAACCAGGCAAAAGAAGGATGATTGTCCAAAACAGGTAGGCCCTCCCCACTTGGTCAACTTACATAACACTATCATCCTCACCTAATTCCTTCATTCAGGGAGTGTTAAAATGTTCTTGGGTCAACCAAGTGGGCTTTCAAAAAAATTCTCATGTTTAGTCATTTTAGAAGTGGACCAGACTGTGAATTTTTCAGCACCCACTTCATGAAGTGTTCATGATTGTTGTCCAAGACTTTTGAGTTGACTTGGTTGAGTGAATATGCTTTCTCTTATTTTTATGTATCTTCCTTAAGCAGTCTACTTCTCTGCATATTTTTCAATGATTGTGCTCTTGGTATAATAATACAAACCTGGACATGTCAAAATCAATTAAGTACAGAATTTTAAATATCTGAGAAGTGTTAACAGAGGATGGAAAATACAACACCAGAATCTGAACATGCATTTGAATAGCACAAAATTTTCCTGTTTCTCAGTACTTTGCTTAGATGCTGGAAGGCATTATTTGGGGAGAAACACAGAAAAGATTGCTGAACTGCTATATAATATCAATCCTCCTGTTGTAGTGAATGCTGAAAATTTCCTCATAGAAAAGGAAAGTTAAAGATGTCCTTCTATACTGAGACTATCATGGAAAGAACATGTGAACAAAAAGGAAGTTTTAAAGAAAAGGAAAACAAAAAGATCATGATGAGGAATGAGAACAGGTTATATTGAATCTAAAAGGGGTAGGAAAAGATAAATGAGTCACCTACCTAATGAGCTTATATGAATGGATGGCAGAACAGAGAGTGGGGGGAAGGTAAAAACAAATAATATATTGAAGAAGAGAATATTAGCTGTAATGATACACTTCTGAACATCACTGCACAAGCTGTGATGACATCCAAGGTTGGCTGTATGCTTATATATCTGGCTCACTATATTCACAGGTTTGTCTCACTGGCCGTGATCAAATTCCACAAAGAATAACAAAAATGCTTTTTAAAACACTGGTTGGGAAATAGAAAACAATAAAATTTCTCACTTAATTGGCAAGGTCTTCCTTCAGCTTCAAAAAGGTGAACTCCTACTATCTTACTAACTTCCAGCCATGGAAAAAGGACCATTACACTCACTGCCTGACCGTCTCAGTGACTTACTCAATGCTGGTCCTTTCCTCACTGACTGTCATCTTTCTGACTGACCCACTCATTATATGAATACTGGCTGGGGTCCCACCACACCTATCCATCCACATGTATTTCAGAAAAGGAGACCTGCCCACTATTCAGCTTTTGGGTGGTCAGTTTTTCAAAGGACTCTACTTTTACAATTATCTAAAATCACTAACAAAATTTTATGTTTGCCAATTCAAAGGCGAGAAAAAATCTTGGTGAATAATTGACTCAAAGATTGACTGGAGACAAGATTCCTAAAACACTCTGGTCATTAAATTGACCTAAAAGGAAAAAGAATCTATTTATTTCCTAAGTATGTGTGAGAAATTGTATTGCTACAAATCTAACTTGCACATTTATAAGTCTACCATTTGCCTGTGTATAAAATATTGTTGCCACATTTGATGCTTTTATAATATATCTAGAGATTCTTGATAAAATCCAAATTTTAAAATCCAGTTTCTTGAAATTTAAAAATCCAATTTGAAACATTATTGCCTATAAATATAAGTTATATAACAAATTTTTAGGTTTGCCAATTCAAAGGTGGGCTGGAGACAGGATTCCTAAAAAATCCTGGTCATTAAATTGACTTAAAAAAGAATCTATCTCCTGAGAATGTGTGAGAAATTGTATTGCTATAAACACTTGTTATAGTTGGTACGAGAGAAGAATGCACTTTTTATGGGAAATAAATTCTCAAACTTTTATATATTAAAAACAAGCAGGAAAATCTTCCAGTAATATGTAAAACTAACAATGCAGCCTAATATGATTCTGTTCACTCGTCTACTTAAATATTGGATAAGAGGCTCAGAATTGAAACTGCAATTATTCATGAAATGCTGGAACATAGTGTAATACATAAACTTGAATTGATTCCCATCTCAAGCCAAGTTTCAGATGGCCTGATTAAGAAAGAAGTCTCTTCAAACAAGATTTTCGGTCATACATGCGAACCCCAAAACTCTCTCCCATAATATATATATATTATATATCCCCGTTTATCAAGTGACATTTGAAGACCTAAATTTGAAGCTAATTTGACTACAGTAAATGGATATATAGTTTGGCCAACAGCGTAGCCATGACCAGAAGTAAATATGCTAATTTTAAAAATTGTTTATAATGCATTCCTTTTAAAATTAGCTTCAAAATTAGGTTTTCAAGTCACATGATACGTGAATGGTCTAGGGTGGCAGTACCAACCCTGAATAAAATAGATCCACAGCGACATTTTTCTTGTGGCACAATATGTACCTAATCCAACAAAATTATGAAGATTACCCTGATTATTATGCATAAAAGGCAAAATATTTTATTTATTTTGTAGATTTAGTACATAAAGGTCAAAAGCTGCGTACCCTAAGTAATTACTGACGGCACATGCCTGATATATACATATTTTGATGTGGAAACTGTGATAAATAAACTGTCACTATCATCTACCTGAAAAAGGGAGAGCTGTTCACTATGCTCGTTTACTTGCACTCTTCACCCTTCCAAATTGAAACCTAAATCTGTTGCATACTTGGTAGGGTTTGGTAAAAGGACAAAGGAAATGAGTCCTGAATAAGAAACAACCAAATGACTTAGTGGCCCAAGTCCATCTGCTTTAATTGACAATATGCAAAAAGCTGGTAGCATATTTTCAGGGGGTTTGTTTCAGGGAGTTAGTTGGTATTTACTAGAACCTCCACGAGGGTAGGTGTGGTACAAGGCCGAGTTTAACGTGGGGCATCCAAGCTCTTAGGCTCGGCCAAAAAATCCCCATAGAACCCGCATAAATGGGATCAGGTCTACCAACCCTGAACGAGACTCTGTCCTTCAACATAGCCTCATTTGGGTTCCTCTCTGCTCAGAGGCAGAGAGTCTGACCAGAAAGCCGAAAAAGATTTCGGCTAGTCTCAGGGAGTTAGTTTTGTATGATAGTAATGTTAGTAGCAGGTATATCTACATAGGTTAATTTCATATGTTGATTTTTGTGCTGATATCTAACATCTTACTCATTAAAAGAACTCTTCCCTGGTTGACCTCCATCACTCTCTATCAGTGGCTATACATGGTCATGTGGGGCCAAGGTATCGGGTCAGATTGTTGCATCATCATGCCTTTGATTGCACTCTATTTTGTTACCACTGCCTTGGTGTCCACTCTGTTGCTCTAATTGCTGACCTGTTGCCTAGGAGAGAAGAGACGCAGCCAGCCCATCTACATTTGCCCTTCTCAATTATGTCTTTCACTGCAGTTTTCTGTCAAATCCAGTTATTGCTCTTTCTGTCACATAAGGTGATGCTGAGCATGATTTGCTTCATTTTATGTTGGGCAAGAATCTCTGCAGTTTTAGTGTTGAGCAATCAAGTCTCGCTTCCATGAGTCATCACCGACGGAACATATTCATTAAGCAATTTTCTCATGGTTTGATTGTTGACTTGAGACATCTCATGATGCTAAAAAAATTTTCAAAAAGCCGCCCAGCCAAGAAAAATCCTTCTTTTGACCACCAGACATCAGGCGACATCTCTTGCAATTTTCTTTCTGAGGTACACATAAATGTCTACTTCCTTTATGGTCTTTCCATTTTTAATAACTGGTGATGGTTTAGTATGACTATTAAACATGACCTTGGTTTTCCCACAGTGCAACAACCAGTCATTACTGTCAAACTCTCTGCCTTGAGCAGAGAGGAACCCGGACGAGGCTTTGCCGAAGGGTAAAATTTCGTCTGGGGAGGTAGACAGGCCCTGAACCTGTTTATATGGGTTCGAAAAGAAATATTTTTGGCCAAGCCTATGGGCTCAGAGAACCCATGGTAAACACGGCTTTGTGCCACATACGACCCATGTGGGGGCCATTAAATATAACAGTGTAGGTTACGATCTATTGGTTGGCTCTATCCTTGGCTAACAAATATTGTTGACTTACCCTGTCCCACTTATTTTTAATCATATCACCCTATACAAGGCAATAAAGCCACTAAGATACAAAGGATTACTGAGTGTGAAATAATAAGAAAAAAGAGAAACATTATTAAGGAATGAGAACAATAAAAGAGGAATCAAGAAGATGGTAGATAATGATTGACATTGCATTTAAATATCTGAAGATCAAAGTTGGCTGGAAAGCAAGAATCCAGACAAGAGTTCCACATGCAAGAAAAGAAACTGTTAGCATAGAAATTATGGTTACATTTAGCCATTTCAACTTTAAAATGATGAGACCTTGTTGCCAATCTAGTATTGTGCTTAAATTCACAAACTCTAGGTACCACAGCAAAGAGATCATCTGAACAATTATCATGAAAGTTGTTATATTCCAGGCTAATAGGAATATATACTTGAAAAACAAGCTGGATAAAATAAGTTGTAAAAACCAGTACAATACAAATAGAGGTAACAGTTATGCACAATGTCATCACTAGTCAATCCAGTAGTGAGTGCTACTATTGGAAGGTCAGTATTTCTCGTGTAAGTCTGAGTCGTACTCGACAGATCCCAGCTAGTCTCAGTAGTCTGTTGACTTACAGCTACTTATAGGCAGTTTCTACCTATAGTGTAGTCACTCATGGGGGTGACAGGTTATTCCATTACATCAAAAGTATTTATAGAAAAGGTACAGGGAAGCTACATTATGGCAGTGGCAAAGTGACTGAAGCTGAGATGCCAGGTCAGGACCAATAACATTGTTGATTCTTCTTTGGATTTTATCAAGGATCTCTATATATGTAGCAGGAGCACTGGACCATATGTGGCAGCAATTAAAAGCATGGCTGAATAGTAGACTTATAAATATGTAAGATAGATTCTGGAGAGAAAAATTAGCAGCAGACTTAACAATGGATTCAATATAATCTTTGCACTTCATATCAGCTGAGAATGTTAGTCCAAGTATCCGCAACAAGTCGCTCTCCTGAAAGTTAACCATGCTGGAAAGTGTCTTTCAGGTGATTGATAGAGGGAAATTTTGTTTTTTAAAATTAACAATCCATTCTTTGCCCCAATTAACAATCACTTTTTAGATCAGCTACCAATTTGACCATACTGAACTGATCAGACTTACTATCAAGACAGGAGTAAATATTTCTGTCATCAGCAGAGATATCTAGTTGAGAACTGATGCCATTCATGAAAATTATGAACAAAATAGGTTCATTGACAGTGCCGTGGGGGTGGGGGACACCGGCCTTACTATAAGATCTAGAAGAGTTGCCATTCAGGATGACGTTCATTTTGCAATTTAATAAAGACTGAATTTTGTTTAGTGGGTAAAAAGGTTTTACCTCTTGATTCTATGCTGGTCAATTTTAGAGCATATTGCCCAATTTAAAGGTCAAAGAAACCCAAGAGGAGAAAGATGATATCCTCAATGCTGGGGTATAACATCAAACAACAAAATTCTAATCAAATGTTTGGTGTTTATCTACAGAAAGGTATACTTTATAAACTTTTGTTACTACAGCGTGCCCCACAAAAAACAGGAAATTTTAGATTTACAGCATGATGAAAAAAATCATAATACCTCATCTCAGATGATCAATTACACACACACTACCTCCCATATTTATATTAGTTAATACAATCATAAATTTTTTAACCATTTGTCATTCCAGAATCAAATTTTTAACGTGACATGATTGTTCTCTTTAAGAAAGAGAGAACATCCAACTTGGATATATCTCTGAGATGAGGTATTATGATTACTTACATTATGTTATTGCCATGTTATCCTCATCTTCATTGCCATATGCAGTGGATAAAGGTGTTGGTTAGATCCAGTGTCTAGACCCAAAGTGTTGTGAGTTCAATAACTGACTACAGCAGTGGTGAACCAAAACTTGGAGTGTTGGGTTAAAGGGAAATAACTGAGACATACAGAAGAGGCATGGCACATGGAACTAGAACAATCTACCCCAGTGGACAAAATAAAGGACTCAGTTTGAAATTCCAATCAACTGAAGAAGGCCGGAGTGTGCAACAGTGAAAACATTATGAATATGTTAATGAAGCTGCGTTCAATAATTTAAATAATGTAAGTAATCCAACTTGGGGACTGAAAAATGCCAAAACATTTTGCCTGGGTTCTTTAGCTTGAACACCACATCTGTGTTTGTGTTCTGTTTCAAGCGACTAAATTTCTATCGTTCGCTATTGTTTCAAATAACTGTGACAAAAATTCCAACAATTAAGTAAACTGTGCCAAATTTCCTGTTCTTTTGTGGAGCACCTTGTAGTAGAAAAACTGTAATTAACTTACCTGGAATGATAGTTTGACCACTGTCCACTCAGATGGCCACATGGTATTTAGAAAAAGTGTAAAACATATACAGGTTATTAGAGTGATTATTATCACAACTGTATGAATAGGATGGATATAAATCTGGTGGCCGACGTATATATGACATATTGATAAGCCCTGTAAGTAGAAAGACAAAATAACTGAATTAATAAATTTGCATATTGTCCATATTGATTAGTGCACTTTAAGAAAAAAAATGAAAAGAAAATACACAATGGTTGACAGTATCTGTCTATATTTCTGAGATGAGGTATTATGTACATTATTTACATTATTCGAACTATTGTCCACATCTTTGTCGCCATATTTATTACAAGGTTTCAGCCGTTGTACGCTCCGGCCTTCTCCAGGTGGTTGGAGTGCCGAACTGAACCCTTTATTTTACTCACTGGGGTAGACTGTTCTAGTTCCACGTGCCATGTTTAATAGATGTCAGTTATCAGTTATCTCCTGTTAATTTCCCTCTGAAAGTTCTCCACTGCCTTAATTGGGTATTGAACTCACACTCTTTGGGTCTTGTCACTGAATCTAACCAACACCTTTATCCACTGTGCCATGCGTCCTTGAGGAACAGTCTACCCCAGTGAGTGAAATAAAGGGTTCAGTTTGACATTTCAACCATCTGAAGAAGGCCAGAGTGTACAACAGCCTAAACATAATAAATATGGCGACAAAGATTAGGACAATAGTCCGAATAATGTAAATAATGTTTGACAGTATTCAACAATATTTTGACAGTATGTCTGTCTACTGCGAGTTATGTTTAAAAATTGTTTTATCATTAATGAATCTATATATACCTGATAAAGGCCAGAAGTCACAATGGCCAAATCGTTATGATAACAACAACAAAGATGAATACAATAGGGTGAATATAAATAGTATAAATATTGGTGATATAGTGGTTGTGAGTTCAATCCCTAGGTTGGGCAGTGTGTTTAAAAAAACTGTTTTATCATTAATGGATCGATAAACACCTGATGAAGGCTGGAGGGCACAATGGTCGAAACGTTGTGATAACAGCAAAGATGAGGACAAGATTTACACTATTTATATTCAGACTATTGTCTTTATCTTTGTTGTTGTTATCACAACAACAAAAATGAATACAATAGGGTGAATGTAAATAGTGTAAATATTGATGACATATTGATTGTGAGTTCAATCCCTGGGTTGGGCAGGTAGTGGAAATGGGTGAGCAATAACTAAGCAGTACTAAATACGATAAGAACTAAACAAGATAAACCTAGGCATAACCTATGGAACGAAAAGAGTTTTAAAAAAAAAAAGTTTCAGTTGGTTGCGAAGCTTTGGCCACGGGCTGCAATAATTAAGGCTTCTGTCTCAGTTTTCAGCATCGTACTTCTCAACTTCCTGGATATTTGGTGAATCATTTATGTCTATTTTATTTTTTCCCACTTCTCATAATAGTTTCTTGGCGTATTCTTTGAAGATCTTGTTTTGCCAGAAGAATTTGTTTCATTTTTCATAACGCCTGATTCTCTGTGCTTTCACTCAAAATTGTTGCTTTAGCTTCTCCTGAACTTTTGGTACATCAGTCTTATTCTTTATGCCAAGTCTTCATTTCTGTTATCTCCTTTTTTTTTCTTTCATTTTTGGAGCCTTTGTCTACTTCCCTTAGATTATTATTATTATCATTGTTTTATTATTATTATTCAAAATTTTTTCTTAATGTCCTGCTTTATAGACTCATAAAGCTGTGTCCATCCCTTGGGCATTGGGGTACTGTGAGGGTGTGATAGAATTATTTGAGGGATAGTGTCCTCCTCAGGATTTGAGCATTGTCGAGGAGTAGGATCTTCTGGACTTCTTGTATCTTGATGGCGTCAGGGGTTTTGTAAGTGCATTTTTTCTGTCTGTTTGCTTGACCAGTCCAAGAGCACCTATGACTACTCTTAGATCTTTTTAGCCAGGTGAGGATAGTTATATGTCAGCATTTTAAATGTGAATTAGAGACAGAGCATATTCTTCAGTACATGAACTGTTCCAAGCAGTGATGCCACCTGTGCACTACCAATATTATTATTATTATTATTATTTCATTTGATTTCTGTTAAATACACATTTACTTCTGTTCCCCAACCAGAGATCTAAGGTCAGAAATGGCTTCATATTTTCCACTGATTATTTTTATAAAAAAAAAAACAAAAAAACTAAGATCACACACATTATACATAATTAAAAGTTCTTCGTAATGTATGAGCAGTAATTGTGAGTACAATTTTTTATATTTCTTTAAGGCATAGTCTACCTTCAATCAGTTCATCAGAAATGTTTCCAATCAATTATCATTATTATTAGTAGTAGTAGTAGTAGTGTTAGTATTAGTATTTTTATTATTAGTAGTAGTAGTAGTATTAGTATTTTTATTTTCTACCAAGGTAGATAAATCTTCAATGAGTCTGTTGGAACCTTTTCCAATCAATTATCATCATTATTATTATTAGTAGTAATAGTATTTTTATTATTATTAGTAGTATTTTTATTATTATTATTATTATTATTATTATTTATTATTATCATTTTACTATTATTGTTATTACTATTATATATTATTTTTATTATTACATACTATTATTATTATTATTATTATCATTTTTATATCAATAATATTGCTACCTAATATAATAATATGGTTCATGTTGTGTATGATACACCTAATTTACATAAGTGGAGTACCGACCATATAAATATGGGTTGGTACCGAAGACGACGGAAGATTAAGAGATCGAATCCAGAGACTCTGCCCGATCAAGACTTAGTCAACCCATTCTGCAGGAACAGTCTTCCCAAGAATATACCAAAACTACCTGTAAATATTGTGTACCTTTTTTCATTGTTTCAATACATTTTGTTACGTACATTTTGTGTTGTATTATTATTATTCCATGCTTATTCAAGCTTCAACAGTTCATCATCTAATATAATATATAATATTATATACATAATATTATATTAAGTTTGTCATCTAATATGATATATAATATTATATATAAAATATTATTATATTAGGTTCTTCACCTAATATAATGATATGGTTGGTGATCTTCTCATACAGTTATCAACAAACAAATGTAAACATTTTCTTTTTTTTATAACTATCACATTTTATATGTTTGTAATTATTATAATTTAACTTACATAAAATGTCTTTTAAACTATCTTTCCTTATATTTGATTATTGTATTGGTTTGTATATAGGTTACATTACCGCACGATTCACACTGATTCCAGACTTTTGAACAGGAGCAGCAGTTTATCCCTTGCTTCCTATTTAGGAGAGGATTTCTGGTCCCTTCTGAAGTCTTTTTAACTATCTTACATCCAGTAACCCCTTGCATCTTAGTGCCATTATTGCTTTCCTTGGGGTGAATTGATAAAAAAACACCAAAGCTCATAGTATTTTATAAGTAAATTTCAAAGACTATGTTTAGATATCTGTAAATAGATTTATTCGACTATACATATGCCATCATACTCCACCAGCCATTTCAATTTTTGAATCAGCTTCATGATTCCATCCTCCCAGAACTTTCTAGGGGAGGAAATGGTCTAAGTTCATTTTTTGAAGAAGGAATTTTTAAAACAAAGCTTAGTATAATCTGTTAGTATTATTACCCTTTATTCCTGACCACTGACAATCCCTTTCTTCCTCATTTTCAATGCATTCCTATAGTAAAATCATTAGCAATGCATTTCCATTATACATATAATAGCCATATTCTATCTGTAATGCTTGCCTTCATTGCTGACCACTGACAATCCCTTTCTTCCTCATTTTCAATGCATTCCTATAGTAAAATGATTAGCAATGTATTTACCCTTTTCCCTAATAGAGTTGCCAGATTGAGCTAACAAGTAATGAATAAGGTTACTTTAAAACCCAGTGTTATAAAATTTTGAATTGCCTTTTTTCTTATAAATGTTCCAAGATCACATAACCGATTCTTAAATATGACCCTCAAAGTCACAGGAGTCAAAGATCAAAATTTTCAAACAAAGAATATGGGTGTATAAGAAAAGGGGGATGAATTATATATTACAGCAAAGTTTTAAACAGATCCTCCATTACTTGACCAGAGTCGATTTTCTACATTTAGTAAGAGGGAAACTTTGTATCATAACCTACTTATAAACCGATCCCCCACTTCTTCGTCATAATTTTAAAAAGAAAACATTACAGGAAAGATATACTCATGATGATCAATCAGTATGGTTGTTAAGTCATAAAAGTTCCCCCCCCACGAAACTAATTCATTGAAAACAAAACAATCTGGCCATTGTAAAGGGAGAAGATAACCTTATTCCACACCCAAACTCAAAGATTTCCTGTCCATGTATTTAAAGGTTCGTGAGTAACCTATCTCCCACACAGATATCAAGTTACATTCATGTAGATTAATTCAGACACAGATAATTGCAGGCACGTAAGCAGGCACTTGGATATGACATCCTGCAAAAAATTATTTCAATCCAAATTTATACTAAAGTCATAAAGTATTATACCTAATACAAAGAAAAAAAATCCGAGACAGACAAAAGAACTGCATCTAAATGAGGTTAAGATTTGTCTGTACAGAAAATCGACAAATGGACAATTTTTAGCTTCACTGAATGCATCAGGGTAATTCTGATGTCTTGACTTTAACAGGTTTTTAGCCATGAGTCATTCTAAGAACGAGCATGGTAGATTCAAATTAAAATAGCAAATGTATTTTTTCTAGGATCCATGACTGATATTCTTAGTTGAGTTTCTGATGTAATAAAAATAATCTGTCACCCTCATGAGCAACTAAACTATAGGTAGTAACTGCCTATAAGTAGCTGTAAGTCAACGAACTACAGTCTAGCTGGAATCTGTTGAGTACGACTCAGACTTATGTAAGAACTACCAACCTTCCAATAGTAGCACTCACTACTGGATTGACTTGCGATGACCTTGTGAATAACTGTTACCTTTATTCTTATTGTACTGGTTTTTTACAATAAACGTTATTTTATCCAGCTTGTTTTTCAAGTATATATTCCTATTAGCCTGGAATATAACAACTTTCATGATAATTGTTCAGATGATCTCTTTGCTGTGGTACCTAGAGTTTGTGAATTTAAACACAATACTAGATTGGCAACAAGGTCTCATCATTTTAAAGTTGAAATGGCTAAATGTAACCATAATTTCTATACTAACAGTTTCTTTTCTTGCATGTGGAACTCTTGTCTGGATTCTTGCTTTCCAGCCAACTTTGATCTTCAGATATTTAAATGCAATGTCAATCATTATCTACCATCTTCTTGATTCCTCTTTTATTGTTCTCATTCCTTAATAATTTTTCTCTTTTTTCTTATTATTTCACACTCAGTAATCCTTTGTATCTTAGTGGCTTTATTGCCTTGCATAGGGTGATATGATTAAAAATAAGTGGGACAGGGTAAGTCAACAATATTTGTTAGCCAAGGATAGAGCCAAGCAGTAGACCGTAACCGGCACTGTTATATTTAATGCCCCCCCCCACGTGGGTCGTATTTGGCACAAGGCCAAGTTTATCATGGGTCCTATCTTACATATTTATAAGTCTACCATTCAGCCATGCTTTTAATATTGCTGCCACATATGGTCCAGTGCTCCTGCTACATATATAGAGATCCTTGATAAAATCCAAAGAAGAATCAACAATGTTATTGGTCCTAACCTGGCATCTCAGCTTCAGTCACTTTGCCACTGCCATAATGTAGCTTCCTTTTCTATAAATACTTTTGATGTAATGGAATAACCTGTCACCCCCATGAGTGACTACACTATAGATAGTAACTACCTATAAGTATCAGTAAGTCAACGGGCTACAGAGTCTAGCTGTGATCTGTTCCTGCTAAACAGTCAAACTCTCAGAGAGGAACCCGGATGAGGCTCCACCGAAGGGCAGAGTCTCATTTGGGGAGGTAGACTGCTCCTGAAGCCGTTTATATGGGTTCAAAAGGGAATATTTTTGGCTGAGCCTACAGGCTTGGAGAACTTGTGTTAAACCAGCCTTGTGCCACATGCAACCCTCATGGTGGGAGGAGTTAAATATTCTAGCTGAGACTTGTTCCAGCTAAACAGTCGAACTTACTGTCTTCAGGCAGAGAGGAACCTGGATGAGGCTCCGCCAAAGGGCAGAGTCTCGTTCGGAGAGGTAGACTGCCCCATAACCTCAGAGAACCCACGTTAAAACAATACGTTTACAATAAACCTTTACTTATTTTATCCACCTTGTTTTTCAAGTATATATTCCTATTAGCATGGAGTATGACAGTTTCCAAGGTTGAATTTATAATTTTATTATGATTTTGTTAATTTTCAACCAAAAAATGAAAGCTAAATACATGTCAAAATAATAATAAACTATTAAACCTTCATCTATGACAATATTGTAGAGTAGGATTCAACATATTTTCTGCTTTTCCCTTGTCATCAGTGGCAAAACTTTTTGCCAAATATTGTGGTGCTCATTGACATTTCCTTCTATGTGAAATGAGTCCTGTGTTGGATCTGAAGAGACGTACGCAGCCACCACATGGTAGAATAAGGCAATTCAGGGAATGGTGAGCTCGGGCTTTTCTGTAGACTCTTTTCCTCTTTTCTATTTGCCTTCTGGTGATTTCAAAATATGTTGTTTTTTCATTGGCTGTTCTTCTTGAATTGGTTCTTCCATTTGTCCTCAGCATGGTGTTTTTGAACTGATCCTTGGATCAGCGATGTGAGGCTACACATGGTCTCTTGGCAGATGCATGTTCTGAAAAGAGGATTTGTTCAGGTAGGTGATGTCTGGCATTCAGGAAAAGTTGTCCAGCCCATCAAAGTTGATCACATGTCATGATGCTTTCTAGGCTCTCCATCTGTGTGGAGAACTTCATTGTTTGTAATCCAGTCCTGCCACGTGTTCCGCGGGATTTATTGCAGCTCTTCAGTCCTGCCACGTGTTCTGCAGGATTTATTCCAGCTCTTCCCTATGACTGTGACAATGGACTACTCCTATTTATAAATATAGCAACTAGCCATATTGGAGTAGGATTTGAGGAGTAATTGATTTACTCAAGTTCGTCCATTCTCTTTGTGAGTAATTAATAACCCCTTTTTTCTTTTCCCTTACTAGTGTTTTCTTCCTTTGATACTCTCTTTCAATAACTATGGCTTTCCTGATTCTCAGTTATGTTGAACAAAGACAACATTACAACAGACATACAGATTGTATAACAGTTATTAGCATATAAAGTGAAATCACTTTGCTTTGGAAAAGGCATGAACCCATTTACAGTTACATGTAGCCTGTGATCTTTATCTTTGGTTGGCAGCCAGTCTAGAGGACCTTCCAATTCTAAACCATGGAGAAACCAATACAAATTCATTCCACTAACTTTGTCAAGATATGGCACAGTGGAGTAATAGACAACGGCTTGGATTGATGAATCAGCGTGCTGAGTTTGAATTCCAGTCAAATCCATTACATTCACTTACATGCTAATACCTTTGGGAAAGGTATGAAACCTCATCTTCTCACCCCAGCTATGGTTAAATAGCAGGACAGACCGGGTTCTATAGCCTTGAGTGGTCTACTTCAGAAAGAAATAGCAACCTACTGTGGGAAAATAATCTGCCTTGTCAATCATGTATCAAAAGATACAAGATCACCTAAGTGTGTATCACAAACATGGAACATAACTGATTGACTGGCATGCTAATGCCCTTGGGAAAGGTATGAATCCTCTTCTTCTCCCCTTTCCAAGCTATGGGTAAATAGCAGGACAGACTGGGTTTTATAGCCTTGGGTGGCAACTGGTCTACTGCAGAAAGAAATGGCAACCTACTGCAGGAAAAAAATCTGCCTCGTCAGTCATGAATCAAATGATACATGATCGGCTAAGCATACATCATGCATGGCACATAAGTGACTGATGGCAATTCCCAAATAATATAGAACAGGATCCTGTGAAGAGCCATAATCACCTACATAGAGATGGGAAACTATATTTTAAAGAAAGATGAAAGTAAATACTAGTCAAAAATTAATAATAATGGTTGACAATACTTCATCTAATAAAACATGAAGAATATTAATTTGTTTTTCCACATTATTTATTTATTACTAGCTTAAAAGCCGCACTCTGTGTGGACCATTAAGCTCGCTCCTGCAGACGGCTAATTAAGCCTCCGAGCCAAAACTAAAGGGATCTCTGGTACAGCTTAGAAAACAGTAATAATAATTTTGAAGAAATTACTTTGAATTCCTCAATTCACTCTATGGAACTTCAAAACCTCAGTTTAACTCTGGCCAAAAGACTGATTTGGGCTGAAATTCCAAATTTAAGCTGAAAATTGGGTTCTTCAAATCACAAACTCTGTGAAGCTTCAAGACCTCACGTAACGAAACCTTTCACTTTAATATTTATCTATATTTCTGAGATGAGGTATTATGTACACTATTTACATTATTTGAACTATTGTCCTTCCTCATCTTTGTCACCATATTTATTACAACGTTTCGGCCGTTGTACACTCTGGCCTACTTCAGGTGGTTGGAATGTCAAATTGAACCCTTTATTTCGCTCACTGGGGTAGACTGTTCTAGTTCCACGTGCCATCTTTTAATGGATGTCAGTTATCAGTTATCTCCTGTTAATTTCCCTCTGAAAGTTCTCCACTGCCTTAATTGGGTATTGAACTCACACTCTTTGGGTCTTGTCACTAGATCTAACTAACACCTTTATCCACTGTGCCATGTGTGCTTAAGAACATCTGTGTATGAATTTCTGGGACTTTTATTTTAATTTGGATTCCTTGCCATTGTAGCGAACCACTCTCATTCTCTTTATATTCCATTGGTGAAATGTAAGTTCCATTTGAGCATCTTCTTCCTATGAACAGTTACTTTGTGGAACTGACTCCCAAGAGAATGCTTCCCTGATCACTATATATATAAACTTGTTCTCGTCTAGTGTTAATCATTACCTTCCTCATATATTCGCATAAACTGTGCCTCTAACTCCATAACTCTCTACCTCGAGTGGCTCTTGGGCCTTGTACAGGTTGAACAAAATACTGCTAAACCAATTTTCTTGTAACTGACAATCTAATAGCTCTTTGAAACCAAGATAAAATTACGAGAACATTGCATATCTGATGGTTGACCAGAAGAATGCAAAATTCTCATTTTTAACAACTATTCAGCCTACCCTAGAAAACTCTAATAATAATGTACAGATTTCATGCTTACCACAAAGTTTACATCCATCATCCATTTATAAAACAAAGGATTGATTCATAGATTTGTTTTTTATGGCTTATCAACCTTTTGCAGGTTATTTAAAGCCAGGAGATATTTTTGAATTATAAGAATTTTTTGAAGATAATAATGATTTTCTGATACATGTTCTACTAATTAACCTGTAAATGGCAGTGGGGAGGTGGATTTAAACCTTTCCCAAGAGTATTTCTGTGCAAAGATGAATCAGCAATATTACTGGTCCTGATCTGGCATCTTGGTTTCAGTCATTTTCCCATGGCCATAAGGTTGCCACTCTGGGTTTTTTCTATTAATACTTTCATGGCAGATGAGCTCTTCCACAGGGTGCCTAGATTTTATAAATTTAAGTGCAGTACTAGACTGGTGTCGAGATCTCATCAATTTATAGTTGAACTGGTGAAATGTAGCCATAAATTCTATGCTAACAGTTTCTTTTCTCACACTTCTCATTTGTGGAACTCCTTTCCAGTTCCATGCTCTCAAGCCAACACAAAACAACCTTCAGAAGCAAAGGATGGCTTGTTAATTTTAATGCCTCCAAAACTAAGCTGCTCTCCATTAATCATCTGAGAAACCCTTTTCTGCCTTCCATCAGTATGACTGATGCTGACCTCCAGGAAAGTGACTCATTGTGCCTTCTTGGGATAACGTTCTCAGCTGACATGAAATAGAAAGACTATACTGAATCCATTGCTAGGTCAGCTTCTAAGAAAGTTGGTTCACTGTTGTTATATTCTGTGCTAAGGGAATAAATACTTAACACCAGGTGGATAATAGAAGAAAGGTTTATTGTACACAACCAGTACAATATGAAATACGGTACAGTTATACACATAGGTCAATCTAGTAGTCAGTGCCACTAATTGGAAGGTCAGACGTGCTTGCGTCATCTCACTTTCACTCTTCCTTCAAGTCTCTCGTAGACAGTTGACTTTATAGGTACTTAGTATGTATAGTGTAATCATTCATGGGGGTGACTGGTTATTCTATTATATCAACTGTGTTGTGCTCGACATTTTTTAAGGAGAGTCATGATCACACACGTCCTGAAAGGACATGGCATATAAAATTTTGAGTCATTCTGTGTTAGAAACATTTAAGTTTTTAGGAGTTCTAATTTTTTTCAAAGATATCAGATTTGCCCAATTAGTGTCAGAGGTGTTATATTGAATAATTATTTCTTTTTTTTTTTCTTACAAAAGTTTGCCCAATACAAGGCTCAAGAGACACTCATGGTGGAGTGTTACAGTGTGATCTGAATGTAAGAGAATTATTTTCTCCTTTTTCTTTCATCAAATGATAAAAATTCATCTCATTTTCTTCCACTTCCACTTTATTTTCTTAATCATTTCACCCCAAGCAAGGCAACAAAGCCACTAAGATACAAGGAGTTACTGAGTGTGAAACAATAAGATCATTAAAGAGCAAGAGGAATAAAAGAAGAGGAATCAAGAACACGGTAGATAACAATTGACATTGTAGTTAAATTTTTGAAATTCAAATTTGGCTGCAAAAAGCTGGAAGAGAGTTCCACAGGAGAGATGTGTAAGAAAAGAAATTGTTAGCAAAGAACTTATGGATACATCTAGCCATTCCATCCGTAAAATGATGAGACCTAGTTGCCAATCTAGTATTGTGCTTAAATTCATAATGTCTAGGTACCATGGAGGAAAGTTCATCAGAACAATTGCCATGGAAGTATTTATAGAAAAGGCAAAGGGAAGCCACATTACAATAGTGGGAAAGTGACTGAAGCCAGGACAGGACCAATAACATTGCAGATTCTTCTTTGGATTTTATCAAAATAAAATTCACAATCCACACACAAATCATAGAGAAAGACACCTTTCAGTGTCACCTTTTTGCATATAAAGCGACCTTTAGATAAGATGAGGTTAAAAAATATTTATCCTATGCCTGTAGTATAAGACGACTTATTGATTATATAAAAATGTTGTTATTAGAAATGTTGTTGCTTACTGTATTCCTTAGTAATTCAAAATAAACAAAATAACAAAACCAATTCTATATCATGTTTTTTCCTATATATGCCCCTGATATGTTCTAGAAAGGGATATATTTTTTCAAAGTAGCAAAGTGGTTTTGACTACTGTAACCGAGTAGGACAATCTAGCAGGTAACCGTAATGGGCTGGTCCTCGTCATAGTGGTAGGCAATAGGCAATAGGCGTCCCCTGTACATCCACATCAGTCTGTATTTATGGCTGACACCAGCTAATTGTATTACTGTGAGGGGGAACCCAGGTGTAAGCATATTCATTACATCAGCCTCTTAAAAGAGAAACAATCATTTTGTTTACATTTCATCATGTGATCTCTTGTGAATACTAAGTCTTCTTCTTCTTTTCCTATATCTAAACAGTTACAAACAGCCTGGTGTACTAATGGCCATTTACTTATACTTCACTGACAATCACAAAATACCCCTAATAACAGTACAATAATGTATGATAATAGTACATTACATTGCTGTGAATAATTCGATGTTTAAATTTTTCAGCTGAGCTTGCATAGATACATATGGAATTATTCTTCAAATAGGCAATTTATTATAAGTTATGCCAGTAATATATAAGGTAGAAATGGTTTCATTACTTTTATTATCAGTTTATTTGATAATCTGAATCTTTTCATGTATGTTATTGGTTATTGTACTGAGACTGAGGTTAGCCTATTGACAAATGGTCAAAATTTAACGTTTCTTTTTTAGAATTGTAATATAAGACAACCCCCAATTTTGCAACGGTGATTTGGAGGATTTAAAGGTCATCTTATATATGGAAATAAATTGTAGGTCATAAATTTCAGTCACTTGTGAAATGAAATCACACGTTCAAATAGTACCTATTGAAAAATACAACTAACTTTTGTACCAATCCAACGCATTTACCTTTGGGAATAAGTTACTACTATTTTACTTTTTACTATTACCTCCACCAGTGAATTTGTAGCAATGTTAATGAATTCATGAATTCAGAAACTAAGAACATGCAGTGCATTATGGGATATTACATTGGAACAAAGCCACAAGGTTATCAAATATTTTTTCTACTTGATTCACTAAAAACAAAAAAAAAAACTGCAAAATGAATGGGAAGGAAAATTTTTAAATCAATCAAAGAATAAAAAATTTTATTTTTTATTTTAGAAAGACAAAAAATATTAATTTTGTTCACTTTGGAATTCTGTTTTCTTAAACTAAAATAAGAGAAGAAAACAAGAATATGGAGGTTGGGGTGTAGTTGTTTTCAGAGAAGGGAAAAGATAAAATTATAAACTTTCTGAATCTAATCATTTCTGTGTTGCCAATGTTCTTATTTTCTTTTCAAACAAGCAAAATTCTAATGGAATATAAATAACATTTGTAATATTTTTGCTTCTTTTTAGATTTGATTTTGTTTCTTTAGCAATAAATTCATTTCTCTACAGAAACAATAAAAAAAAGAATTGGAACTCTCTAACAATAAGAGATAAGAAAATAAGCTGATTTTTATTGATAAGATTTTTTATTAATAAGATTGCATTGTTGCTCAAAAGCTGAATTACCCATAACAGCATTCTTTTATAATTATGCTTGTCCTTCCCTGCGTTAATTCACATGGCAGTTATGCACTGGCAATAACTCATAAATAATAGACTATTCTGTTTTGAGTGAGTGGAAAAAGAGGAAAAACACTACTTGGTTTCAGTTAGAAAATGAAAAAAAGAAATAAATAAAGTGGGGGTAGTGGAGAGAGATTAAAGTGGGAGTAGTGGAGATTATTATCTTAATAATTAGATTAAGCTCATAAGAACAGATACTACACTTTGATCTTAGCCAGAAGACCAAGAAGTGACTGCATTTTTTGCCACACCATGCAGGATGTGACACAAGGTCAGTTTAAATAGCCCAATGTCCACAACCATTGATTGTGCTGGCATCAGTATTATTACTGATCCCCGCCTCTTTAGTGCAAAGAAGTAGGTACAGCTGCAGGCTACACTTTCCTAAAACCAGGCACCTCAGAATTATATTTGTCCAAAGACAGAGACAGTCTATATTTCTGAGATGAGGTATTATGTACATTATTTACATTATTCGGACTATTGTCCTCATCTTTGTTGCCATATTTATTACATGGGGAGGTGCGAGATAAGAAGCTGTTGGAGTAGAAGTGATGGCTACATTTAGTTGTTTCCACAGTGAAAGAGTGGGACCAAGATGCCAACCTAGTAGCACGCTTAAATTCATGAATTTGGGGCACCAGGGAAAGCAGCTCATCAAAGCAGTTGCCATGAAATTACTTGTAGAAAAGACAGAGGGAAGCCACAGCATGTCCGTGAGATAGCGACTGTAGATGAGATGCCAGATCAGGAGCAACATACTGATTAGATCCATAACATTATAAAGTTTCATCCCATACAAATTCAACCATCTGCATCAAAGATAAGGAAACATGACTGATCTGACTTGACGATAGCCTTCCATAATTCAATGACAATATAACATGGGGCCAAACATGGTGAACGTCAACAAATCCCTATGGAATTCAGTGTCTGCTGTATAGAGCATTAACTAATAGGTTGAATGGTACCAAGTGGTTATCATCCTTGTCAGCTTATCAATGGCGATATTCTTGCATCATCTGCAGCTATTATATATTGTAGGGATAGTATTATTATTATAAATAAAAATAAAATATAAAATAATAATAATAATTAAAATAAGCTTGCACAATACCCAACATTTTTTTAAAGCAAATCACCCCAAGCAAGATGGGTGCACTAGCATGCAAAGGGTTAAAGAGAGTGAGAGTAAGAGTAAAGAGGAGTGTTTGGGAAAAGGATAAAGAGAAGGACAGGGATCAAGGTCAAGGCATAAGAAGATGTCGATTGACATTACATTTGAATATTTGAAGATTATAGCTATCAGGGAAGCAAGTGATAGGAAAGGGAGGTGCAAGATAAGAAGTTGTTGGAGTAG
The DNA here is from genome assembly GCA_903632075.3 of Acanthosepion pharaonis. Taxonomy (NCBI): domain Eukaryota; kingdom Metazoa; phylum Mollusca; class Cephalopoda; order Sepiida; family Sepiidae; genus Acanthosepion; species Acanthosepion pharaonis. Next base: position 730,149 of record CAHIKZ030005323.1, on the reverse strand, counting down.
AAGGGACGGCTAGATTTAATCGTTTCGGCTGTGAAAGGGTTGGACCAAGATGTCAACCTAGTAGTCATGAAGTTGGAGCACCAGGGAAAGCAGCTCATCAAAGCAGTTGCCATGAAAATACTTGTAGAAAAGACAGAGAGAAGCCACAGCACATCTGTGAGAAAGGGACTGTAGATGAGACGCCAGATCAGGACCTATCACATTGCATATCCGTCTCTGGATTTTGTTGAGGACCTTGAGATAAACAGTGGGTGCACCAGACCATATATGGCTGCAGTATTCAATGGAAGGAGGAATGGTTGATTTGTAGATTTGAAGGATGGAATCAGGCAAGAAAAATCTTCTGGTGCAGCACAGAGAACCAATTTTCCTTGCGGTAGATGAAGCTATTGATTCAATGTAAGTGTTCCACCTCAGGTCACCTAAAAGCATGAGACCAAGAGGGCACAGAGAGATGCTCTCATGAAGTTAGGCATCAGCCATTCTGATAGGAGGCAGGGAAGTTTCTCTATGGTGGGTAAATGAGAGCAGTTTCATTTTGGAGGCATTCATATTTACAAGCCATTTTCTGCTCCGGTCAACCACAGATGGAAGGCTCTTTCCAAGACCAACGGCCAGGTTAGTTTTGACAACAATGCTGGATTTACTATTGAGGCAGGAGTAAATAGTAGTGTCATCTGCGTAGATGCATACTTTGGAACTGATAACTAATCTGTATTTGATAAACAAATGAGAAATAATAATGGGGAGTGGGGGATTAATTCTATATTACACACAATATGTAAACGGATCCCTCACTTTGTAGCCACGGTAGTTTTTATACATTTATATTTCAGAGAAATAAAAAACATGCCTGTGGAGCTAATCAGTATTTGATTGATTCATTTTGTATGGCTTATCAAACATTATTTAAAACCAGAAAATATTTTTAGTTTCTAAGGTTTTTTTTTCAAGATAATGATTTAGTGATACAAGTCTTATTAATTAACACATAGTTGGGGGGAAGAAGAGAGGGAGACATACCTTTTCCCAAGGATATTTGTATGTATTATCAGGAACTGGAATTTGACTCTCCTTATTAACAAGTCTGAACCATTATCCATTACACCATCAATGGATCCAAGTTTACAGCATCTGGTATTCACAAGCAGTTACCCATCTAAATACTGGTCCTGGCTTGATATTGCTTAACTTTGGTGATTATACGGGAACTGGTGTTTCAATACTATACAGCTGTAAACTGATAATATTTTGGAATTGGTAATTAAAGGAAATTGATTTTATGGGGCACGTGTGGCCACTGTAAGAATTTAATGTTATTTGTTGATTAATCATGTTGGGGAGATCGTTTTTCTATTTTTACGACATTTTTAATTGAGTCCTTTTGTGAAATTTTATATTATCCCTGTTTTATCCACTGCCCTGTATTTGAACCTCTTAGATTAACTATTAAGAAGCTTCTTGAGTCAATGCTGTATTTTGTGACTCAAATCAAGACTGTTTAAATGACATCAACTTATGTAATGGGAAATTGGTTCCAGCCGATGTGAGAATGTTGGAATTAACCAAAATCAGTTGCATCAACATGTACAAGAGACAATTCTTGAAAACAAATGTACCAACCTTTGCAAAATACATGGGGGAAAAAGTAATGACAAACTTAGACCTTCATTATTTACATTATTCGGGCTATTGTACACTCTGGCCTTCTTCTTTGGTTTGAATGTCAAACTGAACCCTTTATTTTCCTCACTGGGGTAGATGGTTCTAGTTCCACGTGCCATGTCTAATGGATGTCAGTTATCTCTTGATAATTCCACTCTCAAAGTTCTCCACTACCTTAAACAGGTATTGAACTCACACTCTTTGAGTCCTGTCACTGGATCTAACTAACGCCTTTATCCACTGTGTCATGTGTCCTTGAGGCATTAGTTAGATTCAGTGACAGGACACAAAGAGTGTGAGTTCAATACCTGGTTAATGCAGTGGAGAACTTTCAGAGAGGAATTAACAGGAGATAACTGATAACTGGTATCCATTAGACATGGCACATGGAACTAGAACAGTCTACCCCAGTGAGTGAAATAAAGGCTTCAGTTCCACATTCCAACCACCTGAAGAAGGCCGGAGTGTACAATGGCCGAAATGTTGTAATAAATATGGCGACAAAGATGAGGACATTAGTCCGAATAATATAAATAATGTAAAGACAGGGACACTAACTCTTTTCCATAATGGTCTATTAATGGCAGTCATACCTATCCATTTTTTGACATTGTCCAACCAGTTTTTGTATTGGCACCCTTTCCTATATCTACCTTCAATGGTACCTTGCATGATGGTCCTGCACAGGCTGTCGTACCTTGTAATGTGTCCAAACCATGCCATTTTTTCTCTGTTTGACAGTGGTGAGAAGAGGTTCCTGGTGCCCCACAAAACTTTCAACCCGTTTCTGGACAAACTCATTTTTTTCTTCCCAATAGAAAATGCCAAGACGTTTTCTCATGCATCTGTTCTCAAACGCTTAGATCATTCTCTCTGTATCTGCCAACAGTGTCTGCGTTTCACATCCATATAGGAGAATGGAGACTATCAACGATTTGTACAGTCTGTACTTAGTTTGAATGCTGATTTTGCTCTTCCATATTTTTGTCAATTTGGTCATCGCTACTTTGGCTGCGGCAATCCATGTGCAGAATGCTAATGAGCTTGTATAAATGGATGACAGAACAGAGAGGGGAAGGATAATAAAACAACGAACATTGCTAAGAGTTACAAAGAATAATAAGTTATGGAGAGCCCTGATCACCCACGTCCTCAAGGGAAATGACACACAAAAGAAGAAAAATATTTAAAACTTAACATTTAACTTACACCCCCACCCAATTTTTTTATTTCATGCTGATGTGCCTGAATAATTGAACACAAATTGATAGCATAATGTCTCTTGGCAGACTAACTCGTGAGAATTGGGTAAACAATGAACATTCATTGTATGGACATTCTCATTGATTCACAGTGTCTATAATCTGGGAAGTTTCCAGTAAACATGACAGAGAAAATTAAATACAAAATCTCTGAAAGGAAAGAAATATTGCCGATTTTACTAGTATTTGTTAATATTGGTTGAACATTAGCTCAACGCATCTCAGACTAAAACAAACAAAGCAATCAAAATTATTTTTTGATTAATTTATTTTTTACAGTTTATCAACCCTTTGCAGTCTATTTAAAGCTAGAAAATATTTTCAGATTGTAAGAATTTTTTTTGTTGAAGATATTAATGGTTTAGTGATACAAGTCTTACTAATTAACCCATAGCTGGGGAGAGAAGAGGTGGATTCATAACAAATTAGAATTTGATAAATAAACAAGAAACTATAATGTGGATATAAAGTGGGAGATCAATTCTATATTACAATCAATATAAAGCTGACCCCTCACTTTGTGGCCACACTAGTTTTTATACATTTATATTCCAGAGAATGTAAATAAATTTAAAAGACATACCTGTGTAGCTAATCAGTATTTGACTGATTGATTGTTTTTTATGGCTTATCAACCCATTACAGGGTATTTAAAGCCAAAAAACATGTTTAGAGGGTAAGAATTTTTCTTCTTTTTGGAGATAATAATGATTTACTGATGCAAGTCTTACTAATTAACCCATAGCTGAAGAGAAAAGAGGTGGATTCATACCTTATAAGAATTTGATAAACAAACAAATTATAATGTGGATATAAAGTGGGGAACCAATTCTATATTACAATCAATATATGAACTGATCCCTCACTTTGTGGACACGGTAGTTTTTATACATTTATATTGCAGAGAATGTAAATAAATCTAAAAGACCTGACTGTATTTCCACTCAAACCGAGGGCTCCAACCACATTTGGAATTATCGATATCCTCATGTGTCACATTTTTTAGCTCCTTGTATGTTGATAGGTTATTGAAGATCTTCAAAGATACATTACAATCTGCAGGGACTGCCATGTCAATAAGAAAATAGATTCTGTTTTTGTGGTCTTTGATCACAATGTCTAGAAAATTAGCTTTGATTGTTCTCTCTGTGTGTATTGTAAAGTCCCATAAAACTGTTACAAGTCCTAAGTCTGTAGCCAGGTCTGGGCGGTGATCATTCCAATTTCTTGCAATTTCCTCCCCTTAAAAGTTGCAGAGATTGGCCCACTCTGTCATGCCTAATTTTATATTTGGTGGATGTTAATACTGTGCAGACTGACACAGGATGATCAATTGTTTCTGGATATTTATCATAGAATCCACATTTCGGGTTAACACAATTTTTCAGTATGTGTGCTAAATTCTAGTTAGCAAGCATTGGTCCTGTGCAGTAAGAATAAAACCTTCAGTTCCAGCCTGTAATCCTGCACTACATAACCATTGATGGGTACAGGGTTTGTCTATATCAGCTTCTTTGATACAGTAATAACCCTTATTATTATTATTATTATTCAATTTCCTTTGATTTCTAGTGTGTACACATTTCATTCTGGGTCCTGCCCTGAGACCTAAGGTTAGAAATGGCATCATGACATTTTCCACTGACACACACACACAAAAAAAAACATTTTACATAGATAAAGCCCTTCATGAGGTGTGGGCTGTACTCATGAAAACAATTTTTTGCATTTCTTTAATGCATGGACTTCCAGGAATCCCTTCAATTAGTCTACTGGAATATTTTCCAACCAATCTGAGGTCTCCAACTACAATAGGGATTGTTGATGTCCCCATGTGCCACTTTTTTGAGATTTCTATTTCAAGGTCCTTGTATTTTGATAGCTTTTTGAAGATCTTCAAAGATACATTGCAGTCTGCAGGGACTGCCATATAAAAAAGGAGGCACTTTTTTTGTTTGCAGTCTCTCATATTATTATTATTATTTCTTTTGATTTCTGTTGTATATATATTTCCTTCTCCCAACCAGAGACATTTTTGACTGATCATTTTCATAAAACTACAACTTAAGATCACATGCATTTTATATAGATAAAGCTCTTCATAATGTCTAAGCTACACTTGTGAGAACAATGTTTTGTATTTCTTTAAAACATGGCCTCACAGGGATCCCCAGACATCTTGCAAGATAGAAAATTATCATTATTGATATCCTCTCCAACTCTTAGATGTTTTGGCCAGGTGATGATGGTAATATCTTGACATTTTAATGGGAGGTTAGAGACAAAGCACTTTCTTCAGAACAGAAGCTGTTCCAAGCAATGATGCCACCTGTGCACTGTCAATATTATTATTTCTTTGGATTTCTGTTGTACAGACATTTCCTTTTGGGTCCCAACCAGAGACATAAGGTTAGAAAAGGTGTCATGATAATAAAATGAAATAAAAACTAAGCTCACACACATTTTACATGGATAAAGCTTTTCATGTGTGAGCTGCACTTGTGAGTACAATCCTTTGTATTTCATTAAGGCATGTGCTACCAGGAATCCCTTCAATGAGTCTATCAGAACCTTTTCCAATCAATCTGAAAGCTCCAACTACGACTGGAATTATTGATGATATATGCCATATTTTTTAGATTTTCACTTCCAGATCCTTGTATTTTGATAGTTTTATGAAGATCTTCAAAGATAAATTACAATCTGCAGGAAGAGCCATGTCAATAAGAAAACAAATTCTGTTTTTGTGGTCTTTGATCACGATGTCTGGGTGATTAACTTTGATTGTTCTGATTGTGTGCATTGTAAAGTCCCATAAAATTGTTACAGACCCTATCTCTGTAACCAAGTCTGGGTGATGTTCATACCAGTTTCTTGCAGTTTCCTTCCTGTAAGTATTGCAGATTTTTCAGTGCAGATATTGGCCTGCTCTGTCATGCCAGGTTTTATATTCAGTGGCTGCTAACACTTTGCAACTTGATGCAAGATAGTCAATATTGATATTTATCACAGAATTATTATTATTATGATTTTTCTTACCATGACATTTTTATTGGGTTACATAGGGGGATCAATTTATAATTAATTTACATAGTAAAATGAACCCCCACTTTAAAATTTAGAAAATTAAAAAAACATTTTTTTTGTGATTTGGAAGGATTAACTGATAGTAAAACAAAAAAAACATTGAAAAAAATAGTTTCTTAGAGAGATGTGTTTCTGCAGAAACATCCAACCTATGTCAAAATTTTTAAAAATCTACTTCAGAAATATAAGGTATGTTAATTCAGACTTGGCTGGGTGAATTAATCTTTTTTTTCTCAAGAAAGAAACTAAAACTATATTCAGATGAAAAAGACAAGGTTTTGATAAGAAAAACTTACAATTAAAATTGAAAAGTAGCCGAAAACAACCGCTGTCAGAGACAAAAAGACAGTGTACCAAGGAATCCATTTTATTTTGAATTTGGTTGAGATATACCTGGAAAAAAAGAAAGAAAATAAAGTTTATGGACAAACCTGTTTAATAATATAAGAAATAAATGCTAAGCTCTTAAAAAGAATTTCCACTATTAAAATCAGCAAATAATTTCAACTCTCAAAATCAGCAAATAATTTCAACTCTCAAAATCAGCAAAGATATTTTTTGGTTTTATAATGAGAGTAGCGTCTGATAAAAATACAAGAATAATTATTTCATAATTTAGTATTTCCTTTCTGAGATCAGTAACTGTCAATATTCTAATATCATTTCAAACTGTTGTTCATCTTGGTTGGTATATATATTATTATACATGCAACATTTCGACCAAATACCTCTTGGTCATCATCAGATGTCCATTGATTGGCTGATATGGGATTTTTCTCAAGGTGAATAATTGTCAATATTTTTGTAATATTTCGAACTAGTGATCCCATCTTGGTTGATATAGATGTTTTTATAGACACAATATTTCAACAAAGTACCAAGTTTTTTTTTCTTTTTTCTTCTAGACAAAGCAATGTGATGAATGAATTTTAATTATTTGATGTCTTTTTTTTTTGTTTCAAAGTTATGCATATATATATATATATATATATATATATATATATATATATATAAATATATATATATATATGTATTTAAGCAGCATTTTTTCATTGATTGAAAATCGCACCTCAGCTCATGACGTCACACGTGACCACGCAAGAGTGAATTTGAGAAGTATTAAATATGGGAAGCCGTTGGAATAAACGTTGGTGTGACATCATGAGCTGTGGTGCGATTTTTGCTTCCAGCATCTTATATGCACAAGTTTGTCATTGCTTGGAAATCTTCCATGTAAACAGAACATACTACCATCACTGGCTTGTATTACTTAATATATTGTAATGTAAATGTCATCTTTGATAATGGCTTATGTAAGCCAAAAGCTTAGATTGGATTAAAAAAATATGTATCAATATTGTGATTTTCTTTCTTCGTTTAATGATAATGTTATTAAGCTTATCAGACGTTATGAAAAGTATTTGCATAAAATAAATAGACAACACTTGTCTATATTATTTAATGAAACATGTATCAATATATATATATATATATATATATATATATACACGGTTGTTCAAAAAGAAAGAGCAGATTTTGAAAATGTATTAAAAACAAATGCTAAGAGACAGAAACAAATTCAACATATTACTAGATAGGAAAAGGTTCAAAGTTTATTATTTTAGGGTTGTTCAACTTGTATGCTCTCCACATGAACACCGTGTGTTACATAACAAAACAGTTTTCCCCTTCTTCCCACACTTGAATCTCTTGATATGTAGATATCGATTTCACAGATTCACCAGTTTGATGTCACAAATCTTCAAGGCTAGCAACCATAGGTGGAATATACACTCTTTCTTTGATATACCACCACAGATAAGAATTGCATGGAGCAAGATCTGGTGACCAGAGCGGCCATAGATGATGAACAAAATCCTCTTTTCTCCAAATAATAACAATTTAAATTTATACAAAATCTGAAAAAAAAACAACAAAAAGAAGCATTTAAACAAGACTGAAAAGAAATTTCATTTATTTTAATAACTTTGAAACTTTTCCTATCTAGAAATGTGTTGAATCAGTTTCAGTTTAAATTTTTCAAAAACACTAATATATATATATATATATATATATATATATATTGTTAAAACATACATTGTTAAATATAAGGGGCAACAAATGTCAATTATGTTTAATCATGAGCTGTTCTAAGCTTCATATAGTGGCTTTAGTTTCAGAAGAAAATAAAGACAAAACTGTCCATATAACCACTCTGATGATGGCTCATGTGAGTCGAAAGCTTAGATCAAGGAACAGCATAATAAAAAGATATCCAAATATTGGGCAGTTTTTGTTTTTATTTTCTTCTGAAAGTAAAGCCACTATGCGAAACTTAGAATGGTCCATGATCAAACATAATAGACATTCGTTGTCTGTTATATTTAACAGTATATGTTTGAATAATGATCTGCTGCCTCAATACACTATATATATATATATACAATTTCTTTTGAGCAAATGAAACTATTTATATCATATTATATTATATTATTATATTATATTATATTATATTATTTATATTATATTATATTAAAATCAAATACCATAGGTATTCATCGGTTATATATTTTGTTTTTGTAACTCAAAAAACTATTTCTAGTGTTTGAGGAAACTTTTTTATTGTCATATAGGAAGAAAATGAGTAACTACCGACACTGAGGTTTGTGCATGACACTCTGGGCTTATCAATATCTGTTTTCTACCAGGTGTATAAATAGTGGTGTCAGGCTACTGACTAGAGTGACTATTGAGTGCAACTATCCAGTCGAATTAGTGTGAATTATTGTGCATCATTGATTGGGATTTTTATTTAGGATTTACCAGATGTTAAGCCAAGCCATGCTACTAACAAGGTATTCACTGAAATGGTTAATTATCTTTGTGTTATATTCCATGCTAACAGGAATATATATTTGACAAACATGGTGGATAAAATAAGTAAAGGTTTCTTGTAAAATATTGTATAATAAGAAATAAGGTAACAGTTATGTGCACGATAGTCGCAAGTCAATCTAGTAGTGAGTGCTACTATTGGAAGGTCGGTAGTTTCCACGTAAGTCATACTCAACAGATCCCAGCTAGTCTCTGAAGTCTGTTGACTTACATCTACTTATAGGTAGTTACTACTCATAGTGTAGTCACTCGTGGGGGTGACAGGTTATTTCATTACATCACTTTGGTTGACTTTTAATTCTTTGTTCTTGTTTAGTATTTATTTGCGGTTGTAATTAAATTCTGTTTTATCTTAACATTGAAGTATTGAGTTATACTTAATTATTAATGGCCACCATATGTCACAAAATTTATAAAAGAAAAAAATTCTATTAACCATTATCAAGGATGTTTTTTATTTCTAACTGAATGTATAGATTTTTTATGTTTCCAGAGTGAAGGGAATGTTCTTTTATTTTCCAAACATGGTCAGCAAATTGTGGCCATGTTCATAGTTGATATTACTGAGTGTGACACTCAATAATATCAACTATGAACACTATGTGACATTCAATAATAATTTTGAACATGGCCAATAATAACTATGAACATGACTGAAATATGCTGATCATGTTTTGAAAATTAAAAACCATTTCTGTCATTCTAGAATCATATAAAAAATTTACGCATTCAGTTAAAAATGAAAAAATTCTTGATAATGGCTAATAGAATATCCAAAAACAATCAGATACATAGAACATTTGGACAATTTTTAAAGACTTTATGTCTGTTCTACAAATACTTTCATGGAAATTGCTCCGAGGAGCTGCATTCGCTGGTTCCCAGACGTCATGAGTTCAAGCACCATACGAGGCTGGCATCCCGCTCTCACCCCTTCACTGTCAAAACTCCTAAATGTAGCCGTCTCTTCTACTCCAATAGCTTCATGTCTCGCACCTCTCGCCTGTGGAACTCCTTTCCCTATTCCTGTTTCCCTGTGAGCTATAATCTCCAGCTATTCAAGTATAATGTCAATCAACATCTCCAGTTGCCTTGATCTATCCACTACCCTCATCCTTTCTTCTATCACTCCTATCTGATCTTGCTCTAAATTTTCTGTAACCCCTTGCATCCTAGTTGCTTCCCACCTTGCTAGGGGTGAAATGCTTAAAAAAAAAAATCAATACAATAAAAATTAAACAAAATGCTTACTCACAGTACCTTGTCAGTTGTCTTTAATGAAAACTAATATAAAAGAGGGATTGCTGCCCAAATACACAATTATATATATATATATATATATATGTGTGTGTGTGTGTGTGTGTGTGTGTGTGTGTGTGAGAGAGAGACAAAGAGTTCTTATTTTGGCAAAGTTGAACCTTCATGTCCATAAAAATAAATCCCAGTGCCAAAAGGAGGATTTTTCCCTCGACACCACTATTATTTTAACTCCTCAGCAATGTTTATTGTTTTAAAAAGCTATGATTAGAATTGAATTTATACATTTTCTTTGTTCTTGAAAACTGCCAACAAAAATAATAGAACTCTATTTATTAGATTGTTTATTGGGATGGTTGGCAAAATATCAGTTAATTGCCAACCAATTCAAACTTTCTAAACTCCTGGCATCATCCTGATTCCAAAAAGCTATGTCATTGTGGAGCAAATGTGGCCTGAGTTAGAGAGATTTCATTCACACAGACAGCCAGACAGAACTTGCCATTTATTTAGATATTGTTTATTGAAATGGCTAACAAAACACTGGCTAATTGCCAGTTGATTCAAAACTTTATAAAATGGTAAATAATAAGGATTTCCTTATAAATGGTTCACATATTTTTATAATTTAGTAAATGTTTATAAATTTATGAATAAAAAATTGTTTTCATATTTATTTCTTTATAAATTGGTAAATGATATTACATTGCAGTACTTTTAATTGTATTAGTTTTTAGAATGTCGTAAATATAAAATTATTCTTGCAAACAATCAAATAAATAGTGATTAACATTTTCGTTCTAAATACTAGAGAAAAAAGAATAAATTCACTTTCATCATATGTTTAGGTTTTATTACAATTTTAATCATCACCTTTAAAAACAATAAACATTGCCAAGGAGTGAAGGTAATTAAAATAATAGCAGTGTTAAGGGAAAAACCATCCTTGTGATACTCTGTTTTTTGTGAGCTTGAAGGTCCAATATTTGTCTATATTTCTGAGATGAGGTATTATATACACTATTTACATTATTCAGACTATTGTCCTCATCTTTGTCGCCATGTTTATCACAACGTTTCAGCCGTTGTACACTCTGGCCTTCTTCAGGTGGTTAGTATGTCAAACTGAACCCATTATTTCACCCAGTGAGGTAGACTGTTCTAGTTCCACGTGCCAGGTCTAATGGATATCTGCTATCTCCTGTTAATTCCTCTGTGGGATCAAGTTGAGGTCATAGACAAAGAACATCATAGGAAAATTTGTTAACTTAAGGAATCAGCACATATGCTAGGCCACAAAAATCTCCTGAGCCGACCAAGCATAGAAATGAATAAAATATGGGAACCAGTAATAAGGAGTCCCAGAGAAAAGTGAAAATAACAACAAAAATTGCAATATGATCTCTGGTAAAAAAACATGCAATGATAACAGCAAAATTTGCAATATGAGCACTGGTAAAAATGGTTGCTGATAACATTAGGTTTATAATACCCAAAAATTCATGCACAGATGTCCACAAGGACACATGGCACAGTGGATAAGGTGTTAGTTAGATCCAGTGACAGGACTCAAAGAGTGTGAGTTCAATACCTGTTTATCAAGAGATAACTGACATCCATTAGACATGGCACGTGGAACTAGAACCATCTACCCCAGTGAGGAAAATAAAGGGTTCAGTTTGACATTCAAACCAAAGAAGGCCAGGGTGTACAATAGCCCAAATAATGTAAATAATGAAGGTCTAAGTTTGTCATTACTTCCCCCCCCCATGTATTTTGCAAAGGTTGGTACATTTGTTTTCAAGAATTGTCTCTTGTACATGTTGATGCAACTGATTTTAGTTAATTCCAACATTCTCACATCTGCTGGGACCAATTTCACATTACATAGGTTGATTTCATTTAAACAGTCTTGATTTGAGTCACAAAATACAGCATTGACTCAAGAAGCTTCTTAATAGTTAATCTAAGAGGTTCAAATACAGGGCAGTGGATAAAACAGGGATAATATAAAATTTATCAAAAGGACTCTATTAAAAATGTCGTAAAAATAGAAAAACGACCTCCCCAACATGACTAATAAACAAATAACATTAAATTCTTACATTGGCCACATGTGCCCCACAAAATCAATTTCCTTTAATTACCAATTCCAAAATATTATCAGTTTACAACTGTATAGCACTGAAACACCAGTTCCTGTATAATCACCAAAGTTAAGCAATATCAAGCCAGGACCAGTATTTAGATGGATAACTGCTTGTGAATACCAGATGCTGCAAACTTGGATCCATTGATGGTGTAATGGATAATGGTTCAGACTTGTTACGAAGGAGAGTCAAATTCTAGTTCCTGATAATACATACAAATATCCTTGGGAAAAGGTATGTCTCCCTCTCTTCTTCCCCAGCTATGGGTTAATTAATAAGACTTGTATCACTAAATCATTATCTTGAAAAAAAACCTTAGAAACTAAATATATTTTCTGGTTTTAAATAATGGTTGATAAGCTATATAAAATGAATCAATCAAATACTGATTAACTCCACAGGCATGTTTTTTATTTCTCTGAAATATAAATGTATAAAAACTACCATGGCTACAAAGTGAGGGATCCATTTACATATTGTGTGTAATATAGAATTGATCCCCCACTCCCCATTATTATTTCTTATTTGTTTATCAAATACAGATTAGTTATCAGTTCCCAAGTATGCATCTACGCAGATGACACTACTATTTACTCCTGCCTCAATAGTAAATCCAGCATCGTTGTCAAAACTAACCTGGCCGTTGGTCTTGGAAAGAGCCTTCCATCTGTGGTTGACCGGAGCAGAAAATGGCTTGTAAATGTGAATGCCTCCAAAATGAAACTGCTCTCATTTACCCACCATAGAGAAACTTCCCTGCCTCCTATCAGAATGGCTGATGCCTAACTTCATGAGAGCATCTCTCTGTGCCCTCTTGGTCTCATGCTTTTAGGTGACCTGAGGTGGAACACTTATATTGAATCAATAGTTTCATCTACCACAAGGAAAATTGGTTCTCTGTGCTGCACCAGAAGATTTTTCTTGCCTGATTCCATCCTTCAAATCTACAAATCAACCATTCCTCCTTCCATTGAATACTGCAGCCATATATGGTCTGGTGCCCCCACTCTTTATCTCAAGGTCCTCAACAAAATCCAGAGACGGATATGCAATGTGATAGGTCCTGATCTGGCATCTCATCTACAGTCCCTTTCTCACAGATGTGCTGTGGCTTCTCTCTGTCTTTTCTACAAGTATTTTCATGGCAACTGCTTTGATGAGCTGCTTTCCCTGGTGCTCCAACTTCATGACTACTAGGTTGACATCTTGGTTCCACCCTTTCACTGCCGAAACGATTAAATCTAGCCGTCTCTTCTACTCCAACAACTTCTTATCTTGCACCTCCCTTTCCTATCACTTGCTTCCCTGATAGCTATAATCTTCAAATATTCAAATGTAATGTCAATCGACATCTTCTGATGCCTTGACCTTGATCCCTGTCCTTCTCTTTATCCTTTTCCCAAACAGTCCTCTTTACTCTTACTCTCACTCTCTTTAACCCTTTGCATGCTAGTGCACCCATCTTGCTTGGGGTGATTTGCTTTAAAAAAATGTTGGGTATTGTGCAAGCTTATTTTAATTATTATTATTATTTTATATTTTATTTTTATTTATAATAATAATACTATCCCTACAATATATAATAGCTGCAGATGATGCAAGAATATCGCCATTGATAAGCTGACAAGGATGATAACCATTTGGTACCATTCAACCTATTAGTTAATGCTCTATACAGCAGACACTGAATTCCATAAGGATTTGTTGACGTTCACCATGTTTGGCCCCATGTTATATTGTCATTGAATTATGGAAGGCTATCGTCAAGTCAGATGAGTCATGTTTCTTTATCTTTGATGCAGATGGTTGAATTCGTATGGGATGAAACTTTATAATGTTATGGATCTAACCAGTATGTTGCTCCTGATCTGGCATCTCATCTACAGTCGCTATCTCACGGACATACTGTGGCTTCCCTCTGTCTTTTCTACAAGTAATTTCATAGTAACTGCTCCAACAAGCTACTTTCACTTATTCCAAAATTTCATGAATTTAAATGTACTACTAGGTTGACATCTTGGCCCCACCCTTTCACTGCTGAAACGATTAAATGTAGCTGTCTCTTCTACTCCAACTGCTTCTTATATCGCACCTCCCGTCAGTGGAACTCCTTTCCTACTTGCTTCCCTGATAGCTATAATCTTCAAATATTCAAATGTAATGTCAAGTGACATCTTCTGATGCCTTGACCTTGATCCCTGTCCTTCTCTATACTCTTTCCACAAACACCCTCTTTTCTCCTGCTCTCAATTTCTGTAACCCCTTGCGTGCTAGTGGCTCATGCTTTGCTTAGGGTGTTATGCTTAAAAAAACACACACACACACAGGCATGTCTTAGATTTATTTACAGCCTCTCTGAAACAGCTATTGTGGCCTCAAAGTGAGGGATCAGTTTATATATTAATTGTTATATAGAATTGATCCCCCACTTTATATCCACACCACACTTTCTTGTTTATTAGCCAAATATTGATTACCTACATTCATATTTTTCCAGATTTTCAATTCATCTGAAACAATAGAAATGTAGAGAATCTACCATGGCCACAAATGAGGGATCAGTTTATGAATAGATTCTAATAGAGAATTGATCCCCTACTTTATATCTACACATTTCTTGTTAATCAAGTATTGATTACTTACATAAAAAAATGTTTTTCAGATTGACTTTTATTTGTAAGAAGCTTTTTCCCAACAGAAGTGCAATTTTGTGGAACAGATTCCAAAATGGATGTTTTCCTAAGCACTGCAATCTTGACCTATACAAGTCAAGAGTCAATTGTTATCCTTCCTCCTTATCCTCATAATCATAATTTCTTACCATTTTCTCTTATCACACAGTTTATTCATCCTTTCCATTTGTTGACTGTAGCTCTCTTACTTGATCGGCTCTTGGGCCTTATATCAGGTGATCTCTACTATGAAAAATATCAATTGAAGTTTCTGTGAAAATAAGTAGCACCACCTTTGATAAATAACAATATGATTTCCACTCGAGATTTATTGCTGGAAAATACAGCAATTGTGGTACAAGGCCCAAAAGAGTGAATGGGTTGATGCTGGTCGTCACTATCTTATACCTAACTAATCCGATTCACGACCCATTCATTCATTATTACACAACCACCACAAAAATTCGTCAGTCATCATTCACTTCCTACATATGCCACAATACCGCATACAAACAGAGAAACCTTTTTAAAAAAAGACCCCATGACATAAAATTCGTGTATATAAAACTATATATAAAAATTTATCGATGATAAGCAATGAGTGAGGTGGGAAATGAACCTGAAACCAAACTAAAATATAACAAAACACACAAACTGAAAATAATTGATGTTACTAATAAATAATACGTTAATAGGTGAGAGAGACTGTTGTATTGTCTTCAGACAAAATCAAGACGCTCTCTCGGACATGGGGAAAAATAACTGACCCAGTCAAGATTTTAAAAAAATGGGGCCCAAAAACAAACTGGCGAGGTTGGGAATCTCAGATTGGATCATGACCAAAGAAAAAGCCCGGAACAGGCCAGGATCAACACTTACTCACATTAACTACGTACACAAGAAGGGTCTATCCTAACCAGGGAAGGGCTCCACAAGAAGCTGCCCCGATGTGACTTAGGGAGACTAAAAAAGAAAATCAAGGCGATCCCCATTCATGTGAACTAAGCTCACCACAGTCACCCACATTTCGTTAAAAACACTTTCTATCAGATCTGATCTTCATCCTGAGCTGATGCTCAAAGAATCTGACCAGATCCTGATGAAAATAGCATTTATATCACAAGATTTCCTCCTTCCGTATCATCCAAATCACCATTCGAGCTGTGACTAACAATGACAGAAACACCATCCATTTTATCCAAGAATACAAATTGTCACACACATATGAACAATCAATGATCACGAGCATTTTGGAAGCGATACAAGCCATCAACTTGCCGACATAGTCCCATAGAGGGCATACCCGAGGACAATGGTAGAAGGCGTGCAAAGCCATTTCCTCTAAACCAAGGTCACACCATTTGCAATTTGGCAAATCCGCTAAGCCCCATATGAAGGCCTTGTCATTGAGAGATAGCCTAATCCAAACCAGTCGCCAGGTAAACAAAAACTCAAGGTTGGCACCCAAGTCAAAAACGAGTGAAACTCATCCGCTGACAAGCTGAGCTTGGTGTGTAGTGGATCCTTCATGACCCCCTCCACTAGTTCTTGATAGATGACACTCCTAGGTTGAGAAAGGTCACTGGGTCAAGGAATGACCCTCAAGGCTGATCAAGACTCAAAAGGAAAACTCTATTGATTCCAGGGCCTACAATGGCGCTCAGCCCTCGAGACAGGAGGAGTGATAGTAAGGTAAGGGAAGGCAGCCCTGCCAAAATTGAGCCCCCACCCCCATCAAGACGCAGCATAGGAAAGCCAGCCTTGCAACATGATATCTACTCAGACATTGCAAGCATAAAATCTTTATTGCATGCTATCTGATCAATATATTACATACGATAGAATGGTCATATAATGCTGCAGTTATATAAGATGACCATTATATAGTCATCAATGTGTCTGTAACATGAGAGAAAATGGCTTACCTCTTGGTAGAAAGCAAGTTCAAATATGTCATGTGTGTAAAGTGCCCCAAAAAGAAAATGGCAGCATTACAAGTCTTGGATTTAAGAAACGATAGATCTCAATGTCGGGTTCATTTCACGAGATTCTTTTTTGTACCTATGCAAATGTCATATAGCCTGACGTGCCTTAACCGATTGAGCCACGGAGGATCATTCAATTAGCAAGGTCAATTTTACTGCCTTTAAACTACAGTCTTCCATGTTTCTCTCACGTACATTCATATCTGCTCAAAGCGTATCCAAATGTAAACAAATGACGTCACACATTATGAAATGGACAAAGGCATGTCAGGCTATATGACGGTTCCGTATAGGATACAGGTTCGATTCCTGTCGGAGGACAAATATTTTCTATGAAAATTTCTCAAACATTCAGGCCAGTAAATGTTATTAATACTGTTTATTATAAACAGAGCATTTACTTAAATATTTGTATCTATAAAAAGAATGTATAAACATAAAAAAATGTCTTAAAATAATTACTAAATAACTTAATGGAATTTAATTTTTGTTAACAGGGGTAAACTACCTTCATGTTTCTTTGGCATTATTCTGGCCATATTTTTATGTGATTCTGTAACACACTGGTTTCTTGATTATCTGACCACTTCTGGTCACAGTTCTGTTACAATCAGGTCGTGGCTCATTTGACAGTGACCGCTCAGTGGCAATTGGTTCTTTCTTCATTTCTGGGTTGGAACTGATAATCAGACTCACTTGAAGGTTGTATGTGCCTTTGGTTCCTTCTCTATTTATTTCCAGCTTTCCACAATGAACATTCTCATTTGATATTCTTTATTTGCACTACTCACCAAGATTTCATGTTAGCTTGCTTAACTTGCAGGTCTATGGGGACCCCAAAATCTTTTAAGTGCTTAGGGTCTCTATGGGTCTTAATCTGGTTATAGGAACACAACATGTACTGCAACTATAGCACTAGCAGGTGTATCTAAGACAAGACAGACTGATGGAACCCAGCCCTCTTCAAGATGGCTTTGAATTCAGTTTACATCCCCTTAGTTTTATATGTGTAGCTATTTTTTTTTCTAGCTTTACCCTTTTGGCTTTTAAAAAATCAGCTGATGAACAGGACTTCGTCTTCAGAGTCTTTATTGCTTTAAGGTGTTTATCCAGCGGTTTTGAGGTGCGCATACATACAAGATGGATGTGCACTTGATATGCAAAACACTTTCACTTCCTGTAACCCCCCGATGTCCTTGTGGCATTATTGCCTTACTGGGGTGAAATGATTTAAAAAAAACACCAAATGTATGTTTATCTTCAGTTTTGGTTTAATTTTTGATGATTTCATCTCTAAAGTTGAACATGAGTTTTTTTTTAATCAAACCGAAAATCTGAAAAGAAAATTTCCTTTACTGTGTAAGAAGATCATTGACCTTCTCCACCCTAATTGTTGAACATGGACTCATCCACATGAGTAGAATGTCTGATCATAGGAATGGTTGTTGCGATAAGGGTCTCAAGACAGTGTTTGCGTCATACACATTGCTGCACTGAACAACGTTATTTGCTATTATTAATCCATGTCTCTCATGTGACTTCACTCGACCTTTGACCCATCATTTTCTTACAGTATTATTAACCAAAACTACATGCGTCATACAAACTTTATAACAACCTTGATTATATTTAGTTTTTGTAAATCACTATCAGTCATACTTATTAGATGCATGAAACACACACACGCACAAATAAATTAAAAATTAATTAATTTCATCTCGTTGGTTCTGTAGTTTCTTTCCTTTTTTAATCATTTTACCTGAATCAAGGCAATAAAGCCACTAAGATGCAAGGAGTTACAGAGTGTGAGAGAATATGAGAAAATGTTTGTTATTCAGACTAAACTAGTCTTATATGTGTATTTATTTCTTTTTTATAGCTTTACTCTTTTGGCTTTTACCAAACCAGCTGATGAACAGGATTTGGCCGAAGCACAAGGGTCATATTTTTCACATTCTCCTAAATCTTACCCTCAACAATAGCATCACCGGGTATATAACCATTAAAACCTTTTCTCTCTACATTGGTCTCCTTTAATGTCAGGTTATTATTTGAACATTTGTTTAGTGTAGCCATCTTTTGAATACTTATTTTATATTTGTATCTCTCTATGAAGAACCCTTTTTACTATGTGATCACTGTTTACACAGTTTTCCCAAATGTAACTTTCATGTAACTTTCTTCCTTTCTGAGAACTTACACTGCAACATTGTAATATATTCCTATAGCAAACTATATAGATATTCAGGCAAACAACATATTCATTACCATCCTTTACCCATTTAGACAACTGCTCTTGCTTCTATGTTTAAGACTCTGGCTGCTTTTGTCATATTCCTTTTTATCCCATTGTTTTGTTATTCAGACTAAGCTAGTCTTTTATGTGCATTTATTTCCTTTTCTAGCTTTACCCTTTTGGCTTTTAACAAACCAGCTGATGAACAGGACTTCGTCTTCAGAGTCTTTATTGCTTTATGGTTTTTATCCAGCTGTTTTGAGGTGCGTATACATACAAGATGGATGTGCACTTGGTATGCAAAACACTTTCACTTCCTGTAACCCCCCATGTCCTTGTGGCATTATTGCCTTGCTGGGGGGAGAATTTAAAAAAACAAACAAATGTATGTTTATCTTCAGTCTTGGTTTAATTTTTGTTGAACATGAGATTTTTTTTGATCAAACTGAGAATCTGAAAAAAAATTCCCTTTACTGTGTAGGAAGATGACCAACTTTCTCTACCCTAATTGTTGAACATGGACTCATCCACATGAGTAGAATGTCTGATCATAGGAATGGTTGTTGCGATAAGGGTCACAATACAGTGTTTGAGTCGTACACATTGCAGCACTGAACAACATTATTTACTATTTGCTATAGACAAATGCTCTTGCTTCTATGTTTAAGCCTCCAGCTGCTCTTGTCATATTCCTTGCTTCCCAGTTAACTTTGATCTTCAAAAATTTAAATGCAATGTTAATTGTTATCTTCTGTCTTCTTTATACAAATTCTTTTACTGTCCTCCCTTCTTAATAGAATATTAAGTGGATAAAGGTGTTAGTTAGATCCAGTGACAGGACCCAAAGAGTGTGAGTTCAATACCTGTTAATTCCCCTTGGATCTAACTAACACCTTTATCCACTGACACATCAGGGACACATGGCACAGTGGATAAAGGTGTTGGTTAGATCCAGTAACAGGACCCAAAGAGTGAGTTCAATACCCAGTTAAGGCAGTGGAGAACTTGGAGAGGAGAATTAACAGGAGATAACTGATAACTGACATTCATTAAACATGGCACATGGAACTAAAACAGTCTACCCCAGTGAGCGAAATAAAGGGTTCAGTTTGACATTCCAACCACCTGAAGAAGGCAGGAGTGTACAACGGCCGAAATGTTGTAATAAATATGGCGACAAAGATGAGGACAATAGTCCGAATAATGTAAATAGTGTGAATATTTTTCTCATATTCTCTAACACTCAGTAACCCCTTGTATCTTAGTGACTTGTGGGTGAAATGATATAAAAAAAATGTAATTCACATTAAAAAGCAGGATGTTTACTTAAACATGGGTAGCCACTAAAATAATGTTTAGAATAATACAAAATTAATACCTTTCCCAAAGTTATTTGTGTAAAAGTGAATTTAATGAACTCGACTGGAATTTGAACTCAGTTCACTGACTTCTCTTCACGAGCTACTAAACATTACAGCAGCTGCAATTATGCACACACATAAATCCTTTTTATTTCTCTACCATTCCATGAAGATGTCAGTTGTCGGACAGGATTCCCAAATTTAGTACCAAAAAGACTAAATCAGTTAGGCAATTACCAATAACCAGGTCAGTTTTATGTTCTAACTGATATTGCTTAACCACATTGTCTGCCATTATGCAAGAGTGTGTCTATCATCAGGGTCTGTAGACTAACTAGAATTTTTATTTATCTAGAAAAAGGCTGACAGCATCAGAGAAATTTCTGGTAGGATTAGCAACTCTGTGAAAATGTCATTGGAAAGGAAGTTTTAAAATTTAGAGCAGACAGACATATTCTAATTTTGATAAAACATCGAGTAAAAAAAAAAAAAAGTACAAAGTACTAACTCATTTTTGCTGATATTATCACTTCTGTATCAAGTGCAAAAAAAAAAGAAATTTTTCTTTTGCAAAATTCAAAGCAGGTCTTGTATTTATCACTCAGAAAAAAAAAGTCAGACTGAAAAGATAAATGCTATTTATTACATAGAGATTTACTCAAACTCTAGTTTTTCTTGTGATTTTGTAGTTGTAAGTTGTCTGAATTTCTTAGATGAAGCCTTGTCAATTATTATTCATTTTTCACTAGTATTTCTTTCATCTTATTTCTCTTGCTTTTCCACCAAGTAGTAATAGTTTTAAGTTGTCTGAATTTCTTAGATGAAGCCTTGTCAATTATTATTCATTTTTCACTAGTATTTCTTTCATCTTATTTCTCTTGCTTTTCCACCAAGTAGTAATAGTTTTAAGTTGTCTGAATTTCTTAAATGAAGCCGTGTCAATTATTATTCATTTTTCACTAGTATTTCTTTCATCTTATTTCTCTTGCTTTTATACCAAGTAGTAATAGTCTTAAGTTGTCTGAATTTCTTAGATGAAGCCTTCTCAATTATTATTCATTTTTCACTAGTATTTCTTTCATTTTATTTCTCTTACTTTTATACTAAGTAGCTGAATTTGTGATTGAATTAATTTGAATGTTTTGTTGCCTCCAATTATTTTATAATATGTCTACTGCTTTATCTTAGGAATGAAACTTTTGTGTTTGCTTTTTTAAAGAGCCTTCTACTTGATGATCTTATTTGCATGGATGTCAGACAAGGAAAAAAGACAGAAGGTAAAAAGACAAACATTGCTAGTATTTACAAAGGATAGGACATTGTGCATCTATGTGCAATGTCTGTTCAGGGTATGATTACTCCTGCCCTGAACAGATATTGCACATAGATGAAGAAGCAGTAACAAATTCATTTTTCCATTTCTTGAATGGGTCACACCTCTAAATTACTGTTGTTCCCAGGACCATCTTGACCCAGGGTGTTAGCATCTGTTAGGGTCCCAGTTATGTACAAATAGCGAACTCCCAAACAAAAACAAAAGTATAAAAAGACATTTTTATAGCAAAAATACCAGCAATACATCCTTATATATATATTAAAAAAAATTACCAAAAATACCTATTTACAGCAAAATGACCAAAAAGTCATTTTATCTATAGTTGAAGGCATACAATTGCATTCAAAATATTTTGATTTCAGCATTAAATAAACCATAGAAGTTTATGTCACTAAACAAAATCAATCAAGCAAACAACATGAAAGAACTCTCATGACATTAATCCATATAATATCCTACAATTTCTTAAAAAAATCAAACTATATTCCAAAATATAATAAAACTACAACATAAAACACACATATCACCACCTCTAGTAATTATGTCCACACAAACATGTATATACACAAAAGCTGAGTATTATCTACCATGTATTCAGTTGTGAAAGCAGAATAACATATATCATATTTTAATACTTCAAAGCTCCCAAGAAAATTTTGCCATTTAATGACCCATAAGGAGTTGATGTGCCATTAAAGAAAGAGATCAAATCAAATCTGAACAGTTCACAGCACTACATAAAG